>JAODAL010024529.1:0-60399 GCA_025379985.1 Phyllomedusa bahiana | reverse complement strand
AGCCCCCTTTTCTGTGTTGGCTAGTTGGGAAAACACCCCCGGGTCGATTCTGCCCCCCTGGACACGCCCCCCGTACTGTGATTTGGCTGACAAACATTTCATTAAGCCTGTTGGGTTACGCCCCCAGACAGGAAACACCCTGGACACGCCCCTTCGCTGTGATTGACTGCCTGTACACTCTGGGGCAGATTTATCAATAGTGTCTTACTTTTAGACAGTGTAAAGTTAGACTAGACAGTTTTATAATGCGCCACATTTATCATAGTGTTGATAAATCTGGTGCAGGTTAGAACTGTCTAGTCTAACTCTGTACCACAATTAAGTTGTCTTACTTTCACACCAGAAACGGCGACATAATCTGGGCGCATTTTTGGTCGCACATAAGCCACGCCCCTTTCCAGGGGAACCACGCCCCTTTTTATGAGACCACGCCCCTTTGCCAGACGAGGCGCAGAAGCGTCTGAAACTGTCTAAAACACATAGTAAATGTGGTGAAAAGCTGGTTTCTGGTGCAAATGGAGCCAGAATTCTGGCGCAACTGCTTTCATAAATCTGCCCCTCTGTGTTTACTCCCCTCTGAGCTGTTAAAATCGAAAGTGAAACCAGGTATGTTAAAGGGCTTCTGTCTCTAAAACAGGCATCCTCCAACTGAGGCCCTCCACCTGTTGGAAAACTACAACTCCCATCATTCCCACTGTTATATATGATATAAATGCATGATAGGAGTTGTAGTTTCCAAACAGCTGGAGGGCCACAGTTTGAGAATGCCTGCTCTATATCATCTCCCAGCTCTAAGGTGAATGATCTGACTAATTACTGACTGTTTAACTCATAGATTCCCTCATATAACACAGTCTTATGTCCTGTGTTCCCTCCATATAATGCAGTCACACAGTCTCCTGCCTGATAACAGAGGGGGAAGAGGGTAGGCAGTGTGCACTCCTCACATGTGTTTCATCTGTTCAGGCTGTGTGTATAACTGGTTATAGCAAAGCAAGGAGCTTGTGGAGCTATAGGCTCTGCAAACACATGAGAACACTGCAGGAGGCTGCAAGCTCTCCATACAACCTTCCTCTTCCCCTGCTTCACACAGAATGATGATGTCACAGTTCTTCAGTGAGGAGAGACACACCTCCTGGCAGGAAAGACACGCCTCCTGGCAGGAGAGACTCGCCCCGGGATTTCAAATTCAATCTCATAGAATTAGCTGAAGAGCCGTAAAAAAACGATAAACCCCTTTAAAGCACAATTTGTCATGTGAAAACATTCTCTGAATCACATGGCTAGGTAAAAGCATTAAAAAGTTATTCTCACATAAAGTGACTAGTGTTGAGCGATTTTTATCGACAAAGTTGAAATCGGCAAGGTTTTTATGGTGATCGAAATTTTCCGATCATGCGATAATTAAGATTAAAATCTGTGCATCATCTATTAAGATCACGCCATTTTCGGCGCTTCCTGTCATTTTGGCGGCCAGCAAATCAGATTACAGAATAGAGCAGGGTGAGATGTGTGTGCGACGTCATGACTGGGATGTGTATGGTTGCGATTTTGGGTGGAAAAATCACATTAAACCTCTCGTTTTAACATAGAACAGGGCCCCTTTCCCGTTTTACCTTAGTGTCTCTCAGCGTCTCATAGGAATAGGACGTGCGCTCTGCCTGTGGCAAACAGCTCAGCGAAAATTATTATTTCTGCACAAGAAACCTCTACTATTAGCTGTGATCCTTCCAATTTAGTTAGATTAGAGATTTGAAGATTTTTTGTAGTTGCTAGAAATTTTTAAAAAGCACTTACCGCTGTAAATCAGGGGGGGAGGGGGCGGGGGGGGGCCCGCGGGCGAACACAGACAAGCTCTTTTATAAAAAAAAAACGGGATAAAGTTCACCAAACTTAGTGTAGACATTGCACGAAATATTTTTTTTATAAACTTTGCATTGAAATTTTCCTGGATATTGGGCAGCCTGAACTTTATGGATAACATCATTTCTATAAACTGCAGGTCTCTTTTTTAGGTGCAAAACCCCATTTTTAAATTATCAGTATAATTTCAATAGGTGTTCATTTTCAATTTTGCCCATTTTCCCGCTTTGTTTAATCCACCTTGCAGTTAAATTGCAATCCAGCAATTTTGTAGTTTAAAAGGTGTTTGTTTCCAAAAATACAGTGTATCAACGAAAAAATTACAGATACTGTTTTTTGACTTTTGCGCACCCAGCATTTTTCTTTTACGGGAGCATCCATAAATCTTAAAACGCAAATTTTTAGTACCACAGGGAATTGAAAGGTGCAAAAAAACCCCCGGGATTTACGAAAAAAAAAGATAGTGTTTTTTTGACTTTTGCGACCCCCTTGTTCATTTACCAGCACCAGTAAATCTTTAAAAAAGCAAATTCATAGTCACCACAGGTAATTTGAAAAATGCAAAAAATTTTCCGTGTTTATACAAAAACATAAAGATACGTGTTTTTTTTATTTTCGCACCCAGCTTTGTTCATTGACCAGCATCCCCCGTAAATCTTAAACAGCAATTTCTATATCACCACAGGTGAATTGAAAGGTGCAAAAAATAGGTATTTTACGAAAACATAACAGTTACGTGTTTTTTGACTTTTTCGCCCCACTTTTGTCTTTTACCAGATCCACGTAAATCTTAAAACAGCAAATTTTATAGCAAACCCCCAGGTGAATTAAGTGCAAAAAAAACCGTGTTTATAAAAAACATAACAATACGGTTTTTTTACTTTTGCGCACCCAGCTTTGTTCATTGACCGCATCCAATAAATCTTAAAACAGCAATTCAAAGCACCACAGGGAATTGAAAGGGGCAAAAATTACCGTGTATTATACAAAACTAAAATACGTTTTTTTTGATTTTGGCACCCCGCTTTTTCTTTTACGCAGCACCATTTTAAATTTAAAAACAACAATTCTTTTGTCACCACAGTAAAAGAAAGGTGCAAAAAAATTTCCGTGTATTATACAAAAACAAACAATATGTTTTTTTACTTTTGCGCACCCAGCTTTTTCATGACGCAGCATCCAGTAAATTTTAAAAAAACAATTCTATGTCACCCCAAGGGGAATTTTAAAGGTGCAAAAAATACCGGGATTATAACGAAAAAATAACAATACTTTTTTTTTTACTTTTTGCGCACCCCCTTTTTTCATTAGCAGATCCACGTAAACTTAAAACAGAATTTTTATGTCACCACAGGTGAATTGAAAGGTGCAAAAAAATACCGGTGTATTCGAAAACATAACAGATAGTGTTTTTTTTGGGACTTTTGCGCACCCAGCTTTGTTCATTGACGCAGACGATCCACGTAAATCTTAAAACAGCAATGTCTATAGTCACCACAGGTGAATTGAAAGGATGCAAAAAATTACCGTGTATTATACGAAAAATAAACAGATACGTGTTTTTGGACTTTTGCCAGTCCAGAGTTGTTGTAGACACCTTACAGTTAAATTTGAAACCAGCAAATTTGATTTGATTAGAGGGATATGAGAAAAGCTGTGATTGCCGTCTTTTTAATAAGAGACTTTCCAAAACTATTCATACCTTATCAAAATTTTTATATTTCTGAACATGGAGCGAAATGCAGCAGGTGGTAAAGCGAGCAAAGACAGGGGGGTTAGCACCTGGAGGTAGAGGTTTGAGAGAAGGTGGTCCTTACAGTGCTGGCGGGACAAACAAGCATGCCAGCGGATGTCAGTTGCAGACAGTCAGGCCTGTCATAGCTGGGTCAGGGCCCCGCGAATCCAAGTAACGAACATCCTCGCCAATCTGTCCTTCAGTGGTTATTGCTACCTGCATCTAGGCAGTCTTTCCTCACTCAGTCCTCACCAGTCATCGGCCACAAATGTCGTCATCTGCTCTTCAGCATCGTCCAACATGAAGCAGACCAAATGTCAAATAGTGTAACACACCACTGTGGATAATCCATTGTCTGAAGACCTCTTTGAATGACAAAATTGCGGTTGGGGGTCAGTAAGGACATGTTTTACAAGATCAGAGGATTAATTAGTTGCTCTGATGCCAGTTACTTTTGCCTTTAAGAGGACTGGTGAAGGATGCCGGGTCAATCGGCAAAAAATCCCGGGCGGTCGGCAAACGCATTGCAGTGCCCCTTGCTTGTAAGCCCGCAGTTCTGGATGCAGAAAGGTCATGTCGACTATGTCACCTGTCGGTGTTGATGATGATGATGACTGACATTGCGGATCCCATCTGGTCTGTTTCCGCAGAATTTTGCTTGAGCGGAGCGCATTCAATCAGTGGACGAGGAGAGAGACGATGGGGTAGTGTCAATTAACGGGGTCCGCCACAAAAAGGGGAGAGGGCGGTCGCAGAGTCGACTGATATGATTCCGCCAGCCTCGGTCAGCGCAAACCCCGCTCTCGCTTATCCGCCGTCAAAAAGGTCCAGGACCTCTCAAGCCTGGGCCTTCTTTGAGCAAGCCTCTGATTTCACCAGCGATGTTCATATGAGCTTTGCCGTTGGTAAACGCCATAAGTAGAGGCAAGACACCTTAATGTGGTTAACCCCACCAACTTGTTCTAGTCACATGCAGGAATGATGAGTTGAATGGAGGGAAAACTTGTGCCAAAAAAGGCCAGAACGACGGCCGGGCCTCCAACACACTGTCACACCCTCTGTCTCCGCCTCCTACTCTCCACGCCACCACCAAAGGTTTCCTCAGCTGCCATGTTATCAGAGTCATGTCAGGGATCAGCCTCCGCTGTCAGCATCCACCGTACGCCCGTGTACCACCAGCACCACCAGAGACCCATCTACCCTTCTCCTTCCGCCAGTCAGTTCTGAAAACCTGCACGCCGTACAGCGGCCGTCTTAGCAGCCAGCCTTCTCGTTTCCGGTTTGGGGGTGCTGAAGAAAACACTTTAACCAAAACCATCCCCAAAGCCAAAAGCCTGAATGTCGGCATTGCCGGGCTTTTGGCCTTGAATGTTGCCTTTCCGTCCTCTGTGGACATACGAATGTGTTCGCCACGTCATGGCCCTCGCCCTGCCCCCAATACCAGATTGGCGAAGCTGGCATTTTCTTTGCCAGAAAAGCCGTCCCTGCCCTGGCACCACGTGTCTATCTAAAATTTCAAAGGCGCGTTGTCTGCATCTGTGTCCGGAAAAGTCATTCTCACCACCCGACACAGAATAGTAAAGCACGGCCAAGGGCCGCGTATCTTGTGACAGCTCACTGGGTGAGCTGGGTGGATTGTCGCTGGGGGTGACGGTGGATCTCAGGCTCGGGCGCTACGCCTCTTCATACGCTGGGATGGTGCCAGGGCTCTTTCCACCAAGGTCCTCTGGTGCATAAACGTGCCCAGAGACAACAGGACGTGTTGAAATTAATCTGCCTTTGGAGACCGTCCACACACAGGTCAGGAGCTGTCAGACGGCTCTCCAGCAACAGACCGAGCGTGGATGGGGGACAAGAACCTTGTGCCAGGCAAGAGTGGTGTGTGTAAGGGCGAAAATATGCTGCCGCCTTATAGATCGGTTAGGATGGAGCACATCCCTTGCCTGGCACATGTCTATGAACATTGTCGTCCAGAAATTTCTAAGAGCTTACCCGGGTCTGGACTGCCTGATGAAGAAGGCTCGAGGTCTGAGATCGCCTCTTCCGCCGGTTGTTCGACCCTGCTTCGTTCCGCATGGCTGCGTTGCAGACGTCAGCTTCGGCCTCCCGTCAACTGTCTAATTGGTTGACGTGCGGCAAACACGCTGGAATTCCACCTCCAATGCTTTTCAGCGAATTGTGGGGCAGCGCAATGCCTTTACGCAAATTTACAAGTGACATGGCCTGACAAGCAGTGGTGCGGACCTCGGTTGTTGAGCCACCGAGAGTGGAGGCAGGTGAAAGGCTCTGCTCACCCATCCTTGCCGTTTTGAAGGAAGCCACCAAAATGGTCAGTGCAGACGATGCCTGTCAGCATGGAGCCATTTGGTGATCTTAGTATGGAACGTCATTGGGACACTCTGAAACATCAGGTTCCCGGCCAGCGGACGGAGGAGGAGACGGACACAAGATGCAGACACGGAGCCCTTTCTCTCCCGTCAAATCACACAAGGCCCGAACCAGTTTCTCCAATTTTATCCGGTTTCATTAGGCAGTGGTTCAAGAGTTTCCAGAGCTAGTGCATGGCGGCACCTCTGATCTCAGGGCTGCATCCATCTGACGCAAGTCAGGGCTGTGTTGAAGCTGTGACCGGAGGAGGAGGAGGCGGCGGGGAGGAGGAGGAGGAGGAGGAGGAGGAGGAGGTATTCCTAGACACGGACGTTCCCTGCTTGGATAAGAGGTGGCGTGAAATTTGAGGCAGATGAGTTTTGCTAGTGCCCCTAAAACCCAGAGGCTTGGGAATCAAGGCTCATCTCTCCACATGAGTTCTTGGATGTCCATTTCTCCAACATGTCCCGCATTAGGCCATCAATAATGAACAACAGTTACTGGGTGGCCACCCTCCTGGATCGGTACCAAAAAACAAAACTACAGCACTTTACCTTACCACCAGCCCAAATAGAGAGTTACTTTGACCACTCCAAGGAAATGGAGACCTTGCTGATTGATCAACTGGAGACTCTGTTGCGTCTCGCTTCACGTTCTTCAAAAATGTCACGGTGGAACAACGGCCAGCGACTTGACCGAAGTAGAGTGCCAAGTAGCAATTGCCGGCGCAGCGCAGCAGCAGGCAAAGGTGCTGAAGCTAATGGGTGGTCCTCGGCAATCTTTTTTACACCTCACCAAGCATGCCAAGGCAGCGACACCAATTCAACCACCCAGTGACACAAGATTAAGATCATGGTGACACGACTATCTGCGTCTCAACAAACGATGTTTTTGTATAGTGTACGGACCCAATAGACTTCTGGGTATCCAATTATGGACGAATGTCCCGAGCTGGCTCGCCACGCTGATAGAGGTGTTGTCCGACCAGCAGGGCCAGCGTCATATCTGAGGACCTTCAGCACAGCCCGGAGGAGCATTACAGACAACGCATCAGGCTTTCAAAGATAATGTGGATCGTTTGCCATTTATCAAGATGAATCAGGCATGGATCTTGATGATGTTGTGGCCCCATTGCCAGAGGTCACGATTAGTTGCTGGTCTACTTTCACACTCCTCATCCAAACAGAAATGGTCCTCTTGAAAATCTTATTTTTAAAAATTATCATTTCATTACTGCAATGTTAATTCTCACAATTCCAATCAGTTCATTTTTGCTGGGTTTGCTGTGAGGAGGACTAAAAGCAAACCAAGTTTCATAGACAAAACCATATTCAAATTTTACTCACTTCATCTTTAGCAATTTTTCCACATTGTCAGATGGTTTTGGGGTCATGTTGCCTCCACAATTTTTTAACAGTGCTGAGATGTCATATTTAAGATTTTTTGGGGTCATGTTGCTGTGATGATACAGCATAATCATGGTCCTTTGAACAGAAAATGTGGCTTATAAGTGACATTTCTCATTCTACAAATTTTTAACAGTGGCTGAGAAGTCATATTTATAATTTTTTGGGTAATGTTGCATGTGAGATTACAGCAATAATCATGGGTACTTTGAACAGAAATGTGGATTCTAAGTGGCATTTCTCCTTCCACAATTTTTAACAGTGCTGAGAAGTCCATTTTTATAATTTTTTGGGTTCTCGCTGCTTTGAAATGCAGCAATACTACAGGTCCTATTCTTAAAAAATGTGTTTCTAATAGACATTTGTTCTTCACAATTGTCAAAAGTGGCTCATGGTGTCATTTGTTGAATTTGTGGGGCATTTTGCTGTGGACATGCAGCTTACACTAACTGGACCTATTCTATCAAAATGTTGTTTATAACAGACATTTGTTCTTCACAATTGTCCAACAGTGGATCAAGGGTCATGCTTTGACATTTTTGGAGGCATTTTGCTGTGACATGCAGCTATACTACAGGTTCCTTCCTATTCTAAAAAAATGTTGTTTCTAACAGACATTTGTTCTTCACAATGTGTCAAGGTAGTGGATCAAGGGTGATGGTGTGTCAAGAAACAGGATTAGGGTTTAGTAGGACACTGTAAATGGACACATATGCAAAATGACTTTTTTTTTTGCAAGATCTTTACATAGTATCAATCCCTTTATTGAGACAACCCATTTAATACAATTAAAAGAGAAACAAAAGACATGGTGGGATTCACCATCCGATTTTAAAAACTGTGTTTGATAGAATAATAAAAGTACTAAAAAATCCTTGCATGTACAAAATAGCTGTTTAAAAAAATTCCTCTGAATAGTACAAGGGAGGTACAGGAAAACTTGACGATGTAGGTTTATTCAGAGGCATGGAGTATGGAGGCATGGACAGAGACAAAGTTACAGAAGACCATTTCCTCCAGCACGTTGAGTTAAAATTGAGAAAATGAAGGCCAAGATAAGGGACCTGGGTCGTAACAGGAGCATTAACCACAGTAGTCCAAGTGAAGCTCAATTGGTTCCACACTCATAAGGAGGGGCAATTGCTGCCCAGGTATTGACTGTGTACTGAGGAAGGCTGGTGTTATAACACTTACGCTTCCGCACTCTGCTCAGCACGACAGTTTTCCGTGTGGCTGCGTATCAGGGATTTAAACCTGGGTGTTTATACGATGACGGACGCCAGCCTGGGCTCTCACCGCACCCACTGTATCCGGGCCCTGGGTCATAACAACCCACACAACCCCTCACAACACACCACCACCCAATGCTGTGGCCCAGGGACAGGTTTTAGTCAATGTCCAGGTGAAAACTAAAATGGTGGTGAAAGACTCTTTTAACGGCAACTTTTTAAATCTGGGGGTCATGCAGGTTTGGGGCTCATGCTGTGGCCCAGGACAAGTATTGTCCATTGTCCAGTGAAAACTAAAATGGTGGTTGAAAGACTTCTCTTTTTCCGCGCACTTTTTAAAGTGGGGATCATGCAGGTTGGGGCTCATTCCTCTCGCCCAGGGACAGGATATAGTCAATGTCCAGTGAAAACTAAAATGGTGGTTGAAAGACTCCTTTTTCCGGCACTTTTTAAATGTGGGCGGTCATGCAGGATTGGGCTCATGTGTGGCCCAGGCCAGGTATAGTTCAAATGTCCAGTGAAAAAACTAAAAATGGTGGTGAAAGATACCCTTTTTCAGGCACTTTTTATTTCTGGGGGTCATGACAGGTTTCGGGGCTCATGCTGTGGCCAGGAATGGTATAGTCAATGTCCAGTGAAACTAAAATGGTGGTTGAAAGGACTCCTTTTTCCGACACTTTTTAAATTGGGGGTTTATGCAGGTTTGGGATCATGCTGTGGCCTGAGGACGGTATAGTCAATGTCCAGTGAAACTAAAATGGTGGTTGAAAGGACTCCTTTTGCCGGGCCCACTTTTTAAATGTGGGGGGTCATGCAGGTTTGGGGGCTCAGGCTGTGGCCCAGGACAGGTATAGTCAATGTCAGTGAAACTAAAATGGTGGTTGAATGACTCCTTTTTACGGCAGTTTTTATATCGGGGGGTCATGCACGGTTGGGGCTCATGCTGTGGCAGGGACAGGTATAGTCAATGTCCGGTTTCTCAACTAAAATGGAGGTTGGGGTAAGACTCCTTTTTCACGGCACTTTTTAAATGTGGGGGGGTCATGCAGGTTTGAGGCTCATCCGTTTGTGGCCCAGGACAGGTATAGTCAATGGTCCACGTGAAACTAATATGGTGGTTTGAAAAGACTCCTTCTTCCGGCACTTTTTAAAATCTGGGGGTTATGCAGGTTTGGGGCTCATGCTGTGGCCCAGGCCAGGGTATAGTCAATGTCCAGTGAAAATAAAATGGTGGTTGAAAGACTCACTTTTTCCGGAACTTTTAATCTGGGGGTCATGCAGTTTGGGGCTTCATGCTGTAGCCCCAGGAAAGGTATAGTCAATGTCAGTGAAACTAAATGGTGGTTGAAAGACTCCTTTTTACCGGCACTTTTTATATGTGGGGGTCATTGCAGGGTTTGGGGCTCAATCGCTGTGGCCCAGGACAGGTATGTCAATGTCCAGTGAAACTAACAATGGTGGTTGAAAAGACTCCTGTTTCGGCACTTTTTCAAATGATGGGGGTCATGCAGGTTTGGGTCATGCTGTGGCCCAGGGACAGTATAGTCAAATGTCCAGTGAACTCAAAATGGTGGTGAAAGACCTCCTTTTTCCCGGCACTTTTTAAAATGTGGGCGGATCATTTGCGAGGTTTGGGGCTCATGCTGTCGGCATTGGACAGGTAGTAGTCAATGTTCAGTGAAATAAAATGGTGGTGAAAGACTCCTTTTTCCGGCACTTTTTATAATTCTGGGGGTCATTGCAGGTTTGGGGTTCATGCTGTGGCCCAGTCAGGTATAGTCGTAATGTCCAGTGAACTAAAATGGTGGTTGAAAGACCATCTTTTTCGGCACTTTTTTAAATCTGGGGGGGGGGGGGGGTTTTTTCATGCAGGTTTGGGGCTCATGCTGTGGCCCAGGACAGGTTTATGTCAATGTACAGTGAAACTAAATTGGTGGGTTGAAAGACTCCCTTTTTCCGACTACTTTTTAATCTGGGGGTTATTGCAGGTTTGGGATCATGCTGTGGCCCAGGACAGTATAGTCAATGTACAGTGAAACTTTAAATGGTGGTTGGAAAGACTCCTTTTTCCTGCACTTTTTAAATGTGGGGTAATGCAGGTTTGGGGGCTCAGGCTGTGGCCCAGGAAAGGTATAGTCATTGTCAGTGAAACTATAAAATGGTGGTGAAAGACTCCTTTTTCCGGCACTTTTTAAATTCTGGGGGTCATTGCAGGTTGGGGTCATGCTGTGGCCCAGGACAGGTATAGTCAAGTCGTGTTCAATAAAATGGTGGTTAAAGACTCCTTTTTTCCGGCACTTTTTAAATGTGGGGGTCATGCAGGTTTGGGCTCATGCTGTGGCCAGGACAGGTATGTCAATCGTCCAGGGAAACTAAAATGTGGTTGAAGACTCCTTTTTCCGGCAACTTTTTAAATCTGGGGGTTATGCTGGTTTGGTGGCTCATGCTGTGGCCCAGGACAGAGTATAGTCAATGTCCAGTGAAATAAAATGGTGGTTGAAAAGACTCCTTTTTCCGGGACATTTTAAATCTGGGGCTCATGCAGGTTTGGGGGCCTCATGCTGCGTTCCATGACAGGGTTATTTCATATGTCCCGTCAACGTAAGATGATGGTTCAAAATCATTCTGCCTTCTGGCACTTTTAAATTTGGGGTGATGCAGGTTAAGGGTCATGCTGTGGTAACAAGACAGGGATAGTGAATGGTGTGTGTTTTTTTTTCTGTGGCTTTTATAACATTATTGTGTTGCCATAAGATGTAGCACCGTATCCTTTGATGTTGTGGATGTTATTTCCAGTCTTCTCCAGCCCTGTTGGGGTGTAGAATGAAAGTGTTGTTGCTCTCCATAGACTTTAATGGTGACATCGCTCATAATCGAGTGCTCACTATCGAAAAACCTTATCGATGGTGGCCTACTATCGACTATCGCCCGATGTCGATAGCCAACCTAATCGCTCAACACTACTCATCAGCTAACAAGGTGCCTGTTAAGAATGTGTCCCTACTGGGAGGTTAGAGCCCACCAGTTGAATTTTATTCTGGGGTCCCATCTGGGGAGTTGATTCTGGGGTCCCACCTGTGGAGTTGATTCTGGGGTCCCACCTGCGGAATTAATTCTGTGGCTCACCTGTGGAGTTGATTCTGGGATCCCATCTGTGGAGTTGATTCTGGGGTACCACCTGTGGAGTTGATTCAGGGGACCATCTGTGAAGTTGATTCAGGGGCCATCTGTGGAGTTGATTCTGGAGACCCACCTGTGAAGTTAATTCAGGGGACCATCTGTGGAGTTGATTCTGGAGGGCCAATCATGGGAGTTGAATCTGTGGGCACACCCTACAGCTGCTGTACAGGTAATGCTTCTTATACTCTTCCTCTTGCTTTTTGCCTCCTTCTTTCTACCTTCCCAGGTAGTTTAATAGAAACTGCAGGTCTATCATGCTCAGGGGGCCACCTGGGGTTTCCGCAGTAAGTTATCTCTGCTAAATAATCTTTGTAAGATGAATATATGAGGATGGGGCATTCACACCCTAGTCACCAGTTCAGATTTTGGGTCATGTAGTACATTTTCACATCTGCAGCCTGTAACATGCACATGTGTGCAATGTAAAGGATAAAATCTGTAGCAAGGGTTATGACATTCAATTTTTTCCATGGAATTGTGGCAAAATCTGCAGCTAAAAGAGATGTACAGTACATTGTTTGAACTTACCCTTAAAATGTGTGAAAAAAAAAATCCCACACATTCCTTTAAAACAACGTGAACAAAGAAATAAATATAACATTTTTCTATCGTTCTGCCTTCTGCATATGTTTATTATGACAATTTGAGGTAGAAACAAATTCAGAAATGTAGAGCCAAAAACATGTAGATTAATTTGTAATGATGAGCTCTTCATACACTGACAAATTGTCCCGAAAAAGTCATCTGTGAAGAAGGGAAATCTTATCTTGTCTATGCAACCAAATTTACCCTTTAACATTTGGAAATCATCACAATTTACATAATATATGTGTGAATTATTAAAAGGATTTCTCAATCGCGCTTTTCTTCCAGAGTAATGTTTACATAGATGACATGATGTCAGGGGGGGGAGTGCGAGCAGAACATATTTGTACAGTTCAGTTCCTGGAAAATTTTCTCATTTTCATAACTGAAGGGTCTAGATTTTCTCTGCCGTGACATCATTCAGGACGTTCTGTCAGGTTAAAAATGACGACCCATAGATGGAAATAATACCACTTTGGAGGCTATGGGAACGGTAAATATATTTGTAACTTACTGGCATCTTTCATTAGGAATAAATATTATTTTTTTCTACTTTGTAGTCTGTGTATTATTTTTTTGTCTGGCGCTGCAGACATCTCCTGTGGATTAGATCATTTCCTGGATTTTACATCAGTTCCATAGTGTCTTATGTCATCATTTACTCTTAAAGAGAGAGCATCACACATACAGAGGAAGCGATCATTGGATCAATCATCACTGTGCAGAAATACAGATTGTCTTGGCAAAAACACTGAAAATACATTTTTTCCATGAGCAGATCATTCCTTTTTCTCTTTAACAAACGGTACGTCTTTGAATTAAATACTCTTCCTCAGTCACTTAATTGACCGCAATTTAGAAATATTAAGTAATAGCTTGATTGAGATATACTATTTACTATACTATATTTTATATATTTATATATTTATTACTATAATATATATAGATATCTATATATATATACACATAAAAAACATATATAACATGACATATTCATTGCCACCATTCCTGTCATACTTGCCAACTTTTGAAAGTAGCCTTCAGTGAGATTTATAGCTGTCCCCAAAATCTGCATAAGCCATGCCCTCTTTATATAAAACCAACACTAACAGCTCTGGAAGAAAGCTAATTGAGTTGTTTGGCGTCATCCAGTTTTGCTGGATAGCCTATTCAGCATCCAGGAGAGCTAGATGTTGCCACCAAACTGTGCCTCAACCTGAATCATTAAACTTCTACCAATAATACTGCCAAACAGTGACCATATAGTGGTAGACACCAGTGTACACAGGCTCTGCAGACTGTATATTACCACCATACATTGACTATATAGTGATAGATACCAGTGTACACAAGCTCTGCAGAATGTTTATTACCATCCAGGCTCGGAATTGAGCTCCAGTGGTGGAACTACCGCCACCGCATCCTACCTTAGAACACCCGGGCCTTTTGTGCAGAGCATTCTGAGGCGTCACCTATTCCAGGCTTCACTTGAAGCCGACCTGCTGCTTGTCACCTACCTACCTACCTCGGTCCACCTACCCCCAACCTACTTAATTAGAGCCCACCTGCATTCTAACTACGTGGAGCCCACCATCACCTACCTACCACCTATCTGGGGCTCACCTTCCTAAAACCTAAAGTGGGGCCCACCTATAACTTACCTACATGCTACCCGCCTGCCTATAACTTACATAACTGGGGCCCACAAGTAACCTACCTATCTGGAGGCTACTTACCTACAACTTACATAACTTGCGTCCACTTATAACCTACCTTACTGGTATTCACCTATAACCTACCTATGTGAGGCTCATCTACCTACTTGAGGCCCATCTACCACCTACCTACCTGGGACCCACCTATCAGCAACTTAACTGGGGCTTATCTATCTGGGAGCTATCTATCTATCTACTTGGGGACCACCTATCACCTTTCTACCTACCTAATGGGTGGCTACCTACTGCCTACCTTCCTACTTGGAGCATACCTATCTACCTACCTTGGGGCCTACCCACCCACCTGCTTGTCTGGGGCTGGCTTACCTACCTAGGGCCTACCAACATATCTAATTGACGTCTACCTAAATAGGGCCTACCTAGCTACCTAGGGCCTTGCCCATTTAACTACCTGCTACAGCTTTGCCTAACCACCTATCTGGGCTCTGCCTACTTACCTGGAAATATGATTGTAAGGGGCACAGGACATAGCTGTAGCACAATCTGCAGAGGGTTAGTCCCCTTTCCTGCCCTAACCCCTAGGAGACTGTGCCTCAATTTATGGCCTGTACCCACTCTCACACCATTGGGAAGTTTGTACAAAGGGGCTGATAGGTAAAGAGATGCTGGAAAAGTGAGGATTCTAAAATATATGTGTGTCAGTTCTGCAGGGACAAGTGGTGGCCGGGAGAAGTTGTCATGGTGGTTTGGTCTGGACGGAGAAGAAAAGGGGAAATGAACAACTCATGAGACAAGATAACGACTCATAAAATAAGGCATCTCCTGTGGATCCTTGGGTGTCAGGGATTATTTTGCTACTGTGTTGGATCAGCCTGATTGGGGTATCGCTTTTACTTTCTTGATTGTGTTTATAGTGTTTATTTTAGAAAGTGGTGAGGTACACGACCAAGTGAAAACTTGGAGCTGGATATTGTTTGTGGGCTGAGGGGGAGCGGATATTGTATGTGTGCTAGAGGGAGATGGAGGGTAATATGGATGAAGGGCATGGATGGAGCCACTTAGCCATGTGTCTGTGATATGTTAGACTTTGACCAATGTGTCAGACAGACATGTGAGACTGATGCCAGAGACAGACAGATATACGACTCACTTGGTATGGTGTACTGCACAATACAGTTCTGTTTTGCACACTGGATTATACGGTAAAAGGCATACATTTATGCTTGAGAAAAGGGGCTATTTTCATGTACAGTAGCTATAGGGTAGGGTGGGCCTCCAGAATCAACTCCCCTGGTGGCCCCCAGGCTCTCCAGTATGACATTGCTATGATCATACAGTGACCACGTAGTGGTAGATACCAGTGTACACAGGATCGCTAGACATTTAAGTGATTACAGTGCAGTTACATCCAGGGACTCACAAGAAATATCTTTTATGACTAGAATTTTACTCTTTCCCTTTTTTTGCATCCTGTCCAGACCGCCATGACAACTTCTCATGGCTACATCTCGTCCCTGCAGAATTTGCCACAAACATCTCTGCAGACCTCCTGCAATGGTCAGTTCTCATATCTGCAGGGCTGTCACCTCCCTTCACAAGCTCTTTGTAACTAGAACACCTGGATTGGTGTAAGCAGTTATACATACAACCTTAACTGATTCAACAAATGGGAAAAATGCACAGTCTATAAGGCTGTGTTATATTGGTGGGGGGAGTGAATCTAGCAGCTAGAGACTCAGTAATTTCCCAGATCCTTCACATAGAGCTATTACTGGGAGAGGAGCATAGAGAGCTCAGACAGCCTTTATTACACAGCTAAGAGGGGAGGGAAAGACAATGAGAACATAGACACAGACAGCACTGTTGAACATAGACACAGGCAGCTTTCAGTTTCATTTTTACACAGTTCAGATGGAAGAGAGTTCAGGACAGCCAATCGCCGCACAGGGGCCGTGTCCCACAAGGGGGAATGTCACGGCCAGGGCTGAATGGAATATCATCCAGCCAATCAAAGCACAGGGGATGTAGCCCGACCCCAGGCTTAAGATTTAGCTCTAGACACCGTAAGAGGGCAGAAGGATTGTGGTGGACCAGAGATATGTGTCACCAAGGACCCTGGCGTTGGTGAGGTGAAAACCTTTAATTTCAGGTGTCAGCAGCGGTAGGTTGCTGACACACGTTTTTTTTGTTAGTATGCTTGCAAATCAAGTAGTCTGGGTCTGGTTTTCACAGGAGCAGTCATAGAGTTGGGTGGGTGACTGCTCCCACATCTTCTTCAGGTCCAGGCCAGAGTTTGGTTGCGGTATGTAAGCCTGGAGATCAGGTGGGTAGAGGAGAGTGTTGTCTGTGCAGTGGAGGAAGAGAGCAGTTGTGCTGCAGAGTTCCCCAGGAACAGACTACACGCCGGTCTCAGCTGGAGATAAGGAAGCCTGGAGGCTTATCTGTACACAGGACTGTAAGTGTCCCACACAGACTGTGTAAGACTGTTTTGTTTTTCTTTCGTTTTGGCTGAAGCTAAGCCCCCATTTATGTTGTGTGTGTTCAAGGCTGAGATAAACGCCTGTTCGCCTAAAAAGATTTAAAGACTGGTCCTGTCTTACCATACCACCGAGCTGATCCCTTACAATTGTTGGAGGTATGCAATGGGCATTTCTGGCACAATGGGTGGTGTATGCAACAGTGCATAGACCGTACAGCAGCAACAATTAAAGGGCCGGACGGCTAAGTTTTTCTACTGCTAAGAGGCATGGTTTTGGGCTAGAGAGACTGTGTGGCTGCTGGTGGTTTTTTGTTTGGACATATTAATGTCCTGGGTTAAGGCCGCAAATGAGATCTCCACTACATCAGCCTCCATGGAGAAACTAATTAAACACTTAATGCAAGCAAATGCACAGCAGCAGCAGCAGCAGACGACCCAGAAGGGGGCTATGGAAGCTCAGCAGCAGACCCATAAAGAGGCGCTACGAATGCAGCAGCAACTCATCGCACAGCAACAGCAAGCCCATACAGAAGCCATGGCCCAACAGAAGCAGCCCAACCATAAAGAGGCTCTGCAAATGCAGCAGCAACTCATGGCACAGCAGCAGCAGCAACTCATGGCGCAGCAACAGCAAGCTCGTATGGAAGCCATGAGGGCTCAGTAGGAAACCAACCGGCTGATGATTCAACAGCTGACCCAGGATATCCAGGCCCGGAAAAAGCCAGCGCCTCCTGTGACTAGCGACATACACAATGCCAGAAGGAGTGTGAGGGAAGCGTTGCAAAAACTGACATTGGAGGAGGATGACGAGACTTACCTCACCGGGTTTGAGCGGTTGGCTAACCAAGAACAGCTACCACCAAGTCAATGGGCAAAGGTCTTAGCCCCGTTTCTAATCGGAGAACCCCGAAAGGCTTATTGTGACCTTGCCCTCCAGGATGCTAACGAGTATCCAAAGTTGAAAGCAGAAATCCTGGCACGACTTGGGGGTTACCTTAGCGGTACGGGCCCAGAGAGTTCACCACTGGACCTATTGTACAGACAAGCCCACCAGGTCCCAGATGTTTGATTTATTACACCTGGTGCAGAAATGGCTGCAGCCGGATGTGTGTACCCAAGCGCAGATGGTAGAACACGTAGTCATGGATTGGTTCATACATTCGCTGCCCAGACCTATCCAGACCTGGATTGCCCAAGGGATACCTCAGTCGGTTGATAGTCTGGTGGGCTTGGTGGAACGTTTTCACACTGCTGAGAACTCCAGAGGCCCTGCAGGGGGGGCGAAAGGCTGTCTACTGGGAAAGCCCGAGAGACTCCGAGAGGCCAGGACAACAGAGCCCTCAGCAAGGTCGCCCTAAAGGCAGGGTGGGACCAGAGCCCTTGAAACAGGGGGGGGCCCCGGGAGGTGGTTTGTTGGGGATGCCATGCCCCAGGACATAGGGTATCCCAGTGCCCCCATACTACGGAACCCATGGACTGCTCGACGGGGCGGCGTTCTTCGCTGTTTGCTCACACCGCATGTGGCGCGGTCCCCTGCACGGAGAAGGGCCCCCAGTTCTGCCAACTGACGGTCAATGGGACTTTGGTGTCAGGACTATTGGACTCGGGGAGTCTGGTAACGCTCCTCTCCGCCTCTATTACACATGAGTTGATCCCAGGGAGGAAAGTAGGTGTTACCTGTATTCATGGGGACACTAAGGGGTACCCAGTGGCCCAGGTAACCATAGAAACAGAGCAGGGAGTTAGGTACCACCAGGTAGGGGTGGTCCCAGAATTGATGTATGACGTTATAATTGGGCAGGATTTTCCTCTGTTCTGGCATCTGTGGGAACAGGTACTACCACAGAACCAGTTGCCTCGTCAGGAGGCCCGGAAGGATACCGGCCGCCCGGCGGTCGCTGTATCAGAGGGTGACCAGGAGTTTCCCCTGTCTGTGTTGCTCGGGGATAATGAGGAGGCAACCCCTGATGAGGTGGTCCCCGACTTGGAGGTATCCCGGGAAAACTTTGGATCGGCCCAACTCCAGGATGAGACCTTGAGAGGGGCCCGAAGTAGTGTGGTGGTAGTAAATGGGGTGCCCCAAGGGCCTGGGGTGGAAAAGAGGTACCCCCATTTTGCCATGAACGGGGATCTGCTATATCGGGTGACAAAACGTCAGGATGAGTTGGTAGAACAACTCGTAGTGCCTAAGCCTTACCGGAAGATGGTGATAGACCTGGCTCATTCCCATGTATTAGGGGGACACTTGGGGTCAGAAAAGACCCAGGAAAGGATCCTTCAGAGATTCTATTGGCCGGGGCTTCACCGACACTTTCGAGACTATTGCTAGTCCTGCCCCGTATGCCAGATCACCTCCCTGGTAGCCCACTTACGCGGCCCCCTGATACCACTTCCGATTATTGACGTGCCCTGTGATAGAATTGCCATGGATTTGGTAGGACCCCTGGTGAAGTCAGCCAGAGGACACCAGTATATCCTGGTCATGGAAGATTATGCAACCCGGTACCCAGAGGCAGTCCCACTCAGAAATACTTCCTCCAAGGGCATAGCCAAGGAGTTGTTTCAGATGTTTTCCAGGGTTGGGATACCTAAGGAAATTCTGACTGATCAGGGGACCCCGTTCATGTCGAGGGTGATGCGGGACCTCTGTAAGGTGTTGAAAGGTACCCAGCTCCGCACCTCGGTCTACCATCCCCAAACAGACGGGCTGGTCGAACGGTTTAACAAGACCATGAAGGCTATGTTAAAACGAGTAGTTGAAAAGGATGGTCGAGACTGGGATTATCTACTACCCTATCTGCTGTTTTCCATCAGGGAGGTGCCCCAAGCATCCACAGGGTTTTCCCCATTTGAGTTGTTATATGGCAGACACCCCAGGGGGCTGTTGGATGTTGCCAAGGAGACCTGGGAAGGGGAGGTCACTCCGTATAAAAGTGTAATAGAGCATATCTCCCAGATGCAGGATAGGATAGCCCAGGTGATGCCTATTGTGAAGGAACATCTTCTTCAGGCTCAAGAGGCCCAGGCAGTTTAAAATGGGAGACCGAGTTCTGGTGCTGGTACCCACAGTAGAAAGCAAGTTTCTCGCAAAATGGCAAGGGCCATCTGAGGTAGTCGAAAAAGTGAGAGAAGTGAATTACAGGGTACACCAGCCAGGCAGGAGGAAGCCCTACCAAGTGTATCATGTGAATTTGTTAAAACCCTGGAAAGAAAGGGACCCTCTAGAAGCCCCGTGCGCGGTGGCCCAACGGACGCCAGCCATTGAGGAGGTCAAAGTGGCGGAGACCCTGTCGACATCTCAGAAGCAGCAGTGTAAACAGTTGCTTCTACAGAATAGAGATTTATTTACAGAATCCCCAGGTCGAACCACAGTCGTCGAGCATGAGATAATCACTGCCCCCCATTTAAGGGAGATCATTGCGAAGGAGGTCCAAAGGATGTTGGCCCTAGTGGTAATCAAGGAATCAAAAAGTGGGTGGTCTAGTCCCATAGTCCTCGTCCCGAAGCCCAATGGGGAATGGCGATTCTGTAATGATTATCGTAAACTAAACGAGATGTCTAAGGTAGATGCCTACCCCATGCCCAGGGTAGATGAATTAATAGAGAGACTGGGTCCAGCTCGGTATATCACGACCCTGGATCTTACCAAAGGGTATTGGCAAATTCCATTATCAAAGGAGGCTAGGGAGAAGACAGCGTTCTCCACGCCTGAAGGGTCTTTTCAGTATGTCCGGATGCCTTTTGGTTCACAGGGAGCCCTGGCCACGTTCCAGAGGGCCATGGAATGGGTATTGTGTCCTCACAGGAAATATGCAGCAGCCTATCTGGATGACATAGTCATTTTTAGTCATTACTGGGAAAGTCATCTGTCTAAGGTACAGGCTGTCCTGGAGGCGTTAAGGAAGGCAGGTTTCACGGAAGAAGCCCGGTACTTAGGGTACATCGTGGGGCGAGGAGTGATCAAACCTCAACTCAATAAAGTGGAAGCCATCCAAAGCTGGCCCTGTCCCCAGAACAAAAAACAGGTCAGGGCGTTCCTGGGAATCGTGGGGTACTATAGACGGTTCATTCCCAATTTCGCAGAGATAGCGGTGCCCCTCACCGACCTGACAAAAGGAGCCAAGTCAGCCGTGATTAAATGGTCCCCGGATGCTGAAGGGGCCTTTCAAAAACTAAAGTAAGGCCTCTGTAGGCAGCCCGTGTTGGTTGCCCCGGATTTTTCCAGAGAATTTGTGGTTCAGACAGATTCGGTGGATGCTGGGTTAGGGGCTGTGTTGTCTCAGGTAGTAAATGGAGAGAGCACCCGGTAAGCTATCTGAGTAGGAAGTTGTCACCGGCAGAGAAGAATTACTCGATAATCGAGAAAGAGTGCCTAGCCATTAAGTGGGCCCTGGATTCCCTGCATTACTACCTACCGGGGCGCAGGTTTAGGTTGGTTTCAGATCATGCCCCCTTCAGATGGCTAAGAGAGAAGAAAGGGAAAAATTCTCGGGTCACCCGATGGTTCTTGGACCTACAAGATTTTAACTTCTCGGTAGAACATAGACCCAGGAAGCTACAGGGTAATGCAGATGCCCTGTCAAGGGTGCACTGCATGATGAGTAACGGTGCGCAGAAACACGGCCTTGGGCAGAGGGGGGGGGGTATGTAAGAGGGCAGAAGGGATTATGGTGGACCAGAGATATGTGTCATCAAGGACCCTGGCGTTGGTGAGGTGAAAACCTGTAATTTCAGGTGTCAGCAGCGGTAGGTTGCTGACACACGTTTTTTTTGTTAGTATGCTTGCAGAGCCAATAGTCTGGGTCTGGGTTTTCACAGGAGCAGTCACAGAGTTGGGTGGGTGACTGCTCCCACATCTTCTTCAGGTCCAGGCCAGTTTGGTTGCAGTATGTAAGCCTGGAGATCAGGTGGGTAGAGGAGAGTGTTGTCTGTGCAGTGGAGGAAGAGAGCAGGTGTGCTGCAGAGTTCCCAGGAACAGACTACACGCCAGTCTCAGCTGGAGACGAGGAAGCCTGGAGGAAACAGGACTGTAAGTGTCCCACACAGACTGTGTAAGACTGTTTTGTTTTCCTTCGTTTTGGCTGAAGCTAAGCCCACGTTTATGTTGTGTGTGTTCAAGGCTGAAATAAACACCTGTTCGCCTAAACAGGTTTAAAGACTGGTCCTGTCTTACCATACCCCCGAGCTGATCCCTTACAACACTCACAGATTAGCTAATATCTGCTATACTAAATGATTTAGGTAACACAAACCAATCACAGAAGTGCTTATTTTTAATGTCCCCATCAGGGACAGATATGATCTTTGTAGCAAGAAAATCCCTTTCAGAGAAATTCTATCAGCAGATGTGGTGGGCAGACACCGCAGTGAAGGCAGACCAAAATGTATTGACTTCAAATACATCAGTGCCTCTTCAATGTTAAATTTGGACCATGTTCTGTTTAGCTACTGTTGCAAAATAAAGCAATACTGAGTAATTTTAATAAGGATAAACTGCAATTCCAGATACAGCCTATAGACAAGAGTGGCGCTGTTTTCTAATCTTATACCAGCTTTTCAAGCTCCAGTATACCCTGGAGGACTTTATTAATACTTACATCATTTTTACTCTATATCAGGATGACAGGAGAACTGTGTGACTTTGTTGTTTGTTGTTTGCCAATCATTTTTCAATCTTATGAGACTTATAAGAAATAAGACAAGGTTCTTTTAATCACAGACTCAGCTGCTTCATCTGTTCTCCTTGGGACTTTCTGCTCTAGTCCTTTGTGTTGAAAGCCAAAACGGAAAATGGAAAAAGTGAAAATGTAATACATCTTAAAGGTGTTACAATCATAAATCCTCAGTAAACACAGCTCCATGGGTGGTCTGAGAATACATACAGCATATATATAGCATGGAGACTGTTAGAATCGTTACTGTGTAGTGTCTGGAGCCACAATCTATCTGCAGATTTCATTTACTAATGGTCCAAATTTTCTGGGCTAATTATTAAATCAGATTCTCCCTAATGATATGTGTGTATTAAACAGTCTCTCCTAGAGGAAATATACATCTTCTATATTTTGGGCTACACGTATGTTGAGGATGCTGATGTATCACCCTGGACTTGTTTGGATGATGTACTTGGGTATTAGTATTTGAGTCATGTGTTGTTTATGTTGTATTGACTTTGTTCTCTATTCTTTACAGATCTGCAAAGGAAACAGTCAATTAGTATTATCCACAGTCGAGTAAGGTTATTATGACCACTTCCTACTTTGAGACTAAGACAACACCTTACAATTTATAAGCAGTACCTCGCCATTGCAAAGCTTTAAGCTGGATGCTCTCAGACGGAAGTGGCCACTGAACTTAGAGTGTCACAGAGTGTCATCAGCTGGCTGCAACAGAGATACAGACACACTGGAAAATCACAGAAAGGTAAATAAATGTCCTTTGGCTCCATTACACCCTGATGACTGCTTCATTGTAAACAATGCCCTGGGGAATCGGATAATGAATGCAACACAGCTCCAAGCACATTTAAGGGAGGTGAAAGGCAACCAAGTGTCACATCAGATAACCGTTTATATCAGCGTGGTCTGTGTGCCTTTCTATGACTCTTTCCGTCTCTCTCTATCTCTGTTGCAACCTGCTGATGACACTCCGTGACACTCTAAGCTCAGTGGTCACTTTTGTCATGGAGCATGCTACTTGAAGCCTCACAATGGTGAGGTACTGTTGATCAATTCTAACGTGTTGTCTTGGTCTCAAAATGTGAACAGCCTGATAAGGAGGACTGGTTAAACCCCAATTCAAATATCCCGTAAGTTTATTGGGCGATTCAAGGATCAAACACCTGTTGTGAATTTTGCCATTAAGCTCCTTTTAGCAAGTTGAGAACAAAGTACTGAAACATTGAATAGTTGGACATGTGCATCCTACAGTTAAAAGGTGATCTCAATTAATGCATTTAAAGAAAATTTCAAGAAATGTTATGTTCATCCTAAAATTTCAACCAAGAGACAAAAATCCTAACTTTTTGTGAGTAGTGTATCTCTCATTCCCTTTCTGGGTAAAAGGGGCAATTTATTAGAGTTACAAAGAGGGATAGTTATTGGCTTTTGGGCTAAGGGTAGCAATATCTGTGAAACTGTTTTTGAACTGTTCTTGTGCTGCTGTGGTACAAGTGTATCATGAGTGGACAAATGGTGCCGCTGTGAAGAAGCGACGGGGAAACTGCTGAGCAAAACGTGCCATTGATGTGAAAGGAGAACCTAGAGAACAAAGATGTGTGAGGGCTGCCAACATGCTACAGTGGAGCAGCTCATTGCCAAAATGAACCAGTGGGCTACCACACATGTGTCTATCAAAACCGTTCAGCGAACCCTATTGTGTATGGGGCTCCAAAGCAGACAAATGCTCACTGCACCTCTGATGAGCAGAAAAGGCTTAAATGTTCAAAGCAGTATCAGAACTGGACCTCTGTTGATTGGAAAAGGGTTGCCTTCTCTGATGAGTCACATTCTCTGCTACATTGAACTTTGGACTTTGGTTATCAGCCACGTTCATTTTTTACTTCTCGCCTTCCATGAGCCATAACTTTTTTATTTTTCCCATCTACCTAGACATAGGAGGGCCTTTATTTTGCAGGAAAAGATATTCTTTCTAATGGTGTTATTCACTGTACTACAGAATATACTGGGAAACCGCAAAAAAATTCCAAGTGAGACAAAATGTAAAAAAAATGTACTTGTGACATGTTTGCAGTTTTTTTTCCGGGGCGTTCACTCTCCAGTAAAAATGATATATTATCTGTATTCTACAGATTGATATGCATTCGGAAACACCAAACATGTACGGTTTCAATTATGTTTTGGTATCGTAAAAAAAATCTAAACATTTTAGACTTTTCAAATTTACGCCGTGGCACCATTTTCTGCGACCAATAACTTTTTTGTACTAACACCTATGGGCGTGATGTGAAGGGCATTTTTTTGTGAGCTGAAGTGTACTTTTTATTGGTACCAGTTTGGAATACATGCTACCTTTTTGAACAATTTTACTCCACTTTTCAGAGGACATAAAATGACCAAAAAAATGCAATTTTAGCATTTGGAATTTTTTCTTCTATGGTGTTCAGTGTACAGGATAAATGATGATATATTTTAATAGGTTGGACTTTTTTGGACACCGCGATACCAAATATGTGTAATTTTTTTATTTATTTATTTTTTTTGTAAAATGGCAAAAAAGGGAATGATTTTTTTTTTTACACATTAAAACATTTTTTTTTTACTTTAACTTTGAGTCCCCTAGAGCGCTTCACCTATAAGGGGCGCAATCATTTATACAACATAATGCATTGTATATACAATGCATTAGGGTGTACAATGATGGCAGTTTCCCCACTTCCGGTCTGGGGAAATTGAAAACATGGCAGCGATGGTAGTGTTCACAGCCCTGTTCCGCGAACAGGACACAGCGATCTTGCTGCTGATGTCCCAATTGCAGCAAGGAATGGTGCACGGCACCATTTCTCACTGATTTAGACGCCGCTGCCATCTTTGCCGCAGCATCTAAGGGATTAAACAGCGTGGGGGTTGGGCTGTAACTGCCGGATGTTAGCTGCAATTAGCCACATGTGTGGGTGCTAATACATAAATATATACAATTACGCATCATGTTATAATAAAATATTACAGAGATGATTCTGGAGTCGGAGATTCTTAACTTCATGTTCTTGCGTCCTGTAGTTTTCATTGCGCATGTCAGGAACTCCTGGAGAGACAGTCACTCAAAATGAATTGCTGCACATGTCTGACAAGCCCACAGTTCCTCTAGCTTCAGCATCACTCAATGCACAGGTCCAAAAGCCAGTTACACTAACGGTACATAACACAACTAAATATAAATACATATATTGATCGCTGTTATCTCCAAATTGCCTCCAAAGTATAAAATACCGTGTTACCTCAGCACATTTAAACACATTGGTCATATAATAAAGTATGTACTCAGTATGTATAAAGTATGTAACTCTTATGTTATTATAATTAGGTTTAATAAGGGTATTTGCAGTGAAAAGGAGCAAGCAAATAACCTTCACCTTCCTTCATATCTTTGTACATAGCTTTGTATGTAATTGTGTATTTTTACATTGGAGGTATTATATCACTTGAGTTGAATCATGTGACTTAGTTGATTATGATCTTATTCTCATGTTATTTCCATTGAATTTTTTCACAGACAAGATAACATCTTCTTCCCTGATGGGTAATTGCTCTACCCCAATACCCTCTTCCTCCATCCCTCCTGCTGTATTTCACCTTCCTTTTATTCTTATAATCTTTTTCCTCTATATCCCATATAAGTTATAGGATTCGCTGTATCCTCTATGTCATTTTCCGTATTCTTCCCCTCTTTTCCCTGGTCTCTATTTTTCCATTCTCTATTCCTCTATTTCTGTTCTCCCGTCCTTTTATTTCGTATTTTATCCCCCTTTATATATCCCCTTTTTATTCTAAGTCTTGATCACTTGTTTCTCCATAGTTTTTGACTCCTACCTATTTAATTCACTTTTACCTCTATTACTAACTTCTATTTACTATTATTCTTTATACAGTATACCACCATTTAGACTCCATCGTACTGCGCATGCCCTTTCTGGTTTCTTTCTATTAGTGTGCATGCGTGATTTTGCCTGCACCCTTTTAATCTCGGCTCCTCCATACTCTACTCAGTTGCTGGCTGCCTTCTGACACCTCCAGACGTCTGTCCTGCGCTCCAGCTACATATGGGTATATTTTCTTCATCTCTCATGTCACCGATCTCTAATGTCTCTTTATTACCTGTTGCATATACTTACTCTACCTAATCCCTTTTCAAGCATACTTTCTGGTCTTCTATTACTGGAAACTATTTCTCCACTGGCCATTACTTCTCTTAAGGTAATCCCTAGCTGTCCTTATTTTCCCCCTTTACTTATGTCATCTCCTTGATCTTATGAACCCTTACATTGTCCTTCCTTCGCAGTTGACTTACTGTTCTGCTACATTATATCCGTCTCAATATCCCTATTTATCTCCTCGATCTGATTGGTATCTTCAGGTATGTAATTATTCTACATTCTTATTTGTCCATCTTTTTACACTACTACCTCTGGAACATATGGCTTTTCACTATTGACTGTTTCCACCTTATATGTGCAACACCCAGAGTAGTGGATCCTCTGGACCTCCGCAAGCGATGGTAACAGCCAGGGAGCGGAGTCTAAGCAGGTCCCGGTATTCACCACAGCCCGCCACAAGGCAGGATGGGCTTGCTGCGGCGGGAGTCCTACCAGGTCACTACCCCTGACATGACTAGCTTGCGGTGGCAGCCAAAGTGCGGCAAAGTACCCAAACGTGTGTCGTAACTCGAAGTCGTGGACGAGCAAACAGGTCAGGGCAGGCGGCGAAGGTTCGTGGTTAGGAAACGTAGCACAGAGTCGGTACACGGCAAGACAACGCACTTCCAAACACGCTTTCTCTAAAGACATAAGGCACCAAAGATCCAGCGGGGATGTGCTGGAGGCGTTACCAATATATATGGTCAGCGGCCGGCAATCAACCAATTACCGGCGCGCTGGCCCTTTATATTTGAGAGAACTGGCGTTCGTGTGCCCTATGGGGCGGGGACGCACGCGCCAGCCGGCATGAGACCACGGGGAAGCAGAAGCGCATCCGGGTAAGTGTACAGGTGCGGAGGAACAAGTGTGCCCGCGGCCCGACACGCAAGGGAAACCACAGGAGCACGTGAGCACCCGCAGCCTGACCCTGGGCTGCGGGACCGCTTGTCACAATATGATTTCTCCACTCCCCCCTTATTCTGTTCCCAATTACCTACCTCTTTCTCCCTTTTTCGATTCACTATTCTTGTTTTACCTACTCTAGACGACACTTTTTCCACATCTTATAGCGCTCCAGCTACATATACTTTCTGGCCCTCTTCTACTGGAGACTATTTGTCCACTGGCCATTATTTCTTTTAAACCGGCTTACTGTTCTGCTACATTATATCCCACTCTATAGCCCTATTTATCTCCTTAACTTGATTGATATCTTTAGGTGTGTAATTATTCTACATTCTTATTTGTCCCTCTTTTTACACTACTACCTCTGGAACATATGGATTTTCACTATTGACAGTTTCCAGCTTATATGCTTGCTTCACTCCCCCCTCACTACTCCTGCACTCTGTTCCCAACAACCTACCTCTTCCCCTTCTTCCCTTTTTCCCATTCACTATCTTGTTTTACCTACTCTAGATGCCACTTTTCCCACATCTTATAGCGCTCCAGCTACATATAGCAAACTTTCTGGCTCTCTACTACTGGAGAATATTTGTCCACTGACCATTATTTCTTTTAAGCCGGCTTACTGTTCTGCTATATTATGTCCCACTCTATAGCCCTATTTATCTCCTTGATCTGATTGATATCTTTAGATGTCACTTGATAAAGGCATAATTGCTGAAATGTCAACACGTTTTTTTACATCAGTCACCTGACATGTCTATGACGTTATGTTGGAAAGTTTTGTACTTGTGCAGTGATTCATTAATCTGTTACCCTGGTCCTTTGATTTGCTTGATCCATATCACTGTAAATACCCTCAATAAACCTAATTATTATTGCATCTCCTGGTGTGCCATGGAATTATCTATTATTGTAATATAGGGCTTTGCTGACCCTTTCGACCTAAGCACGCATTTTCTATAATATTCCTTGTGTGCGTGACCATTATACTATAAGAGCCATTCACGCATGTCATGAGCAAAAAGGCTGTGATAAAGGCCGTCACCTTGTCCTGTGCTGTTTTTAAGTTGCAACCTTCCTTGTTGGTTTCCTCCTTTTCTCTAGCCTAAATTATTTCTGTGCCATTCCATCTGGGGCTGAACACATTCCGAATGCCTTATCCACCTGCTAATTACAATTATATTTCTTTTAGGCAAATAAAGATGAATACCAAATACAACGCCATTCTTATTCTGCTTCATTTCAGAGTTATAATAATTCTTAACTCCTGCTTGTGTGAGGGACACTAGGACCTGAAAAGGAGAGACAGACCTAGCGCTAGGCCCCCCAATGCTGTCCCTGACTACTTGCCAGCCCAATCCTAGGCGGTGTCGACATCTGGATGACAGTCCATACAGTGGGTAAGGTGAAACACTGAAACGGATAAGACAAATGAGCACACAAAAGAGAGGTCAAGCAAATACGGGTGAAACCAGAGATGACAAGTGTCATGGACGGCGCCGCAGCCCGTGGGGCAGGCTGCGGGCGCGTCCATCTCCCTGTCCGCTCCCCAGCTCCGGGGGCAAGCGGTCCCGCGTCTGTGTATCGGGCTGTGGGCGCACACGTCCCCTGGAGCACTTTCACTTACCTCGCCGCACTTCTGCTGTGCTTCGGGCGCACGCGCCTACTGCCGGCCGGGCGCGCGGAACTGCAGCTCAATTTAAAGGGACAGCGCGCCGGTGATTGGTCTCACCGGGCGTTGACCCTATTTAAGCCTTGCCTCTTCCTCATCTCCCTGCCGTATCTTTACTGCCTCATAGCCTATCGAGAAAGCGTTCATTGTGCCATGATTGTCTCTCCCGTGTACCGTACCATTCAGCTTCTGTCCTTGACCACGAACCTCTGCTGCCTGCCCAAACCTACATCCTGTCCCTGACTACGACTCTGCCTTACGATTTTGTACCACGCTCACCCTTGGCTGCCACCGCAAGCAAGTTCCGCCAGTGGAAGTGACCTGGTAGTTTCCCGCCGCAGCAAGTCCATCCCGCTTTGCGGCGGGCTCTGGTGAAAAACGGGTTCTACTTAGACTCCGCTCCCAGGTGTGGGCTTTCACCATCGCTTGCGGTGGTCCAGCAGATCCACTACTGCTACCATGACAACAAGCAGTACAAGATCAACAAGCAGTACAAAAAGACGGAGGTCAAAAGGGCAGACAAAAGTTCAGAACTCCCCCAAAAAATAACAAATCGCCAGCTGAAGCCAAAAGAGACTATAACAAGCAAAGTGCAAGAGCCCAAGTGATATATTAATAGGATGTCCCAGTCCAGAGCGTGATTGAGCCAGCCCTCTCCTATCCAGACACACAAAACACAGACTTGGTGGTGAAGGCAGCTGTCAATCATACTCAGTCTAATCACCCACAGTCTAACACAAAGCAGAAGAAACAGACAGGTGTGGTGGGAAACTTGTTAATCACCACAGTCAGCACTGAAGTCAGACAGTGTTCAGACCAGTGCAAAGAACACGCACACATCATGGCCAAAAGCACAGTTTTTGCCGTACTTAACTCCTTAACGACCGCCCACTGTCTTTTGATGGCGGGCATTTCAGGTCGTTCGTCTGCATCGACGTCTTTAGACGTCGCTGCAGACATCGGAGTTTGCGGCACCCAGCGCCGCAATTGCGCTGGGATCGGGGCTGTCATACACAGCCCCAATCCCAGAGCATGTCCTCCATGTCGCAGCGCAATCAAAGGGTTCCCCTGCTCTGTCGGATGATCGGAACACCCGGTCACCCGACAGAGCTCGGGGATAGGCTGCACAGTCAGCCCTGGGGAACTAGAGTGGCCCTAGAGCTGTCTGTGTAAGAAGCCAGTGATCAGGACAGACAATGATCTGTACTAATCACTGCCTGTGTCAAACTGACACAGATTAGAATGCATTAGCATATATGAATATGCTAATACATAAAATAAGTGTAAAAAAAAATTTAAAAAATGTTAAACAGTTCTCCCTTTATGGGAGTAAAAAAAAAGTACAAAAAAACCCATAAAAAGTGTAAAAAAAAAGAATAAAAAAGAATAATATTTTATAAATTAATCTTTAATAAAACATAATTGTACATCAATTACACGCACAAAAAAAACCTACACATATTTGGTATCCACACGACCGTAATAACCTGTAGAATTAATCTAACAAGTTATTAAGTGTGAAATGTGAATGGTGCAAAAAAAAAATAAAAAAAACTAATTTAAAAAAAAATAAAAAAAAATAACTGCAATTATTTATAGGTGTACTTAAACTATTCCCCCATAAAGTACAACTTGTCTTGAATAAAACGCGGCCTCATACAACTGCGTCAATGAAAAAATAAAAAAGTTACAACTGTTGAAACGCAAGGAGGCAAAAACTAAAAAAATGTTCTGGTCATTAACTACTTTTCAGGCGTTCGGCTTAAGGGCTTAAGGGCAGAGGACGGAGATGTGGCCTGAACAGGCATGGTCATTACAGCTTGTTTACAGAGATTCTTTGCTTACCAACCTCTCTGCTCTAGCAGTGGCTGGAGACCTTACTCCGTGTTGTGTCTTATCAGCCAGCCAGAGTTTGGTCTCTCTCTCTGATATTATCTTTCTCACTGATGGGAGCTTTAATCATTTAGTTAATGAACAGAGAGAAGTTTTGTATCATCCTGTCAGATTTGCAAAGAACTTTTATGTGTAATTACATCAAATATGACTGAGTCACTCAGCAGCTAACAAATGTTTCTTGGCAACATGCAAATTTGTCTCTCTCACTAGAAGCTTCCTCTCATGACATATACAACTCTGCTAGATCACATTTATAGCCAGACATCCAGCTTGAACAGTGTATTTGTTTTTCACAACCCATCAATGTCCCTATAACAGGATCAACTAGGAATAGAAGCTAGGAGTGCTGAAATGTCAGTTGCTGCTGTAGACCCACCCACAGCCTGCACAGGACATGTGAGCCTGAAGAGGCTGTGAAGAGTGAAAACAGCTAGAAGGGCAAACCCCTTTAAGGCCGCATGTACACAAGCATATTACAGCTTTAAAGAAGCTTGGTGTTCCATGAAACAATATACCGTAATATCACCATACAAATCTTTTTTATAAAAGTATACATAGGACAAAAAATAAATAAATTACACATTAAAAATCTACTTACAGATGAGACACAAGGTGTGAGGGCCCTGCTTGCAAGAGCTTACACTCTATTAGGGTGTATAGGTGAGACGAAGGTGAGAAGTGCTTGGCTTACAATGGTCCAGCCAAGTTTCATAAATATGGGGTGGTTTACATACAAAGTGAATGAACCTCTCAGCCTGACAGTACATCTACTGTATATATAGATAGGGCCTGTAGGTGCCCTAGTGTAGGGAGTGACAGATGTGTGTGTGATAAAAGGTGGGGGTTAGCAATTAGTGATCTTGGTAGGTCTGCCTCAGAAGATGTATTCTCAGGGAGCGCTTAAAACTATGAGGATTATGAGTGTACTTGATTGTGCGGGGTAGCATGTTCCAGAGATCTGGTGTAGCACATGGAAAATCTTGGAGACGGACATGGGAGGTTTGAATGATTAAGGTATGTAATCTAAGATCAATAACAGAGTGCAGAGACCAGGGTGGGTGGTAGACAGAGATGAAGGAGGGTGTAGGTGGGTGCAGCGCTTTGGAAAGCTTTATGGGTTTAATATGATATATATACGGTGACACGTTCCATTAACTGCTCTATGAATCTGTATTCAAGAGCGGGGCCGGACGTGGGAGCGCAGCCCTGAAGGGAGGCCCCACATGACACGGCGCGCCGGCTCCTGGCAGTGTGAAGGGAGGCGCGGCGCGCGGTACGTGACGCGAGGCGCATAGCGCGCGGCGCGTGACGTGCGACGGGTGACGCGCGGAGGGGGCGGGCGAGCTATATAATCGCCTCCCCGCGCCGCGCGGGAACAGTTCAGCGCAGAGACAATTAGAGTGAGCCTCTGTGTTGTGCGGCGCGGCTCCTGTTAGGATTATGGCGGCAGTAGATGTGCTATTGTAGCAGCTTAGGAGAGCTGCTGGCGACAGGGGGCAGGAGTGGCTGGAGCAGCAAGTGCAGGTAGCGTTGGGGGCCTTACCCCCTGCCTCACCCCTGGATGTTTCTGGGGCCTCTGGGCCCACCAAGTGCCGCACTAGGCCACCAACGCGACAGAGCCCGGACGTTACCCCCAGGGCCCGCATGCACCGGCAGAGCCCCTCACGGGACCCTGCAGGCTGAGGGGAGCGGGCAGTGGCTCGTGCACGCTCCGCTCGGTCTGGAAGGAATCAGAGAAGGCGGGCGGGCCCAGCGGAGCATGGCGGCGGCCTCCACGGCATTGTGGGGGCAGTTGCCGGGGCTCCTGTCGACGCAGAGACGCGGGAGGCGGTGAGCGGTTCTGGCGAGGTTCCGGTCGGGCCGCTTACTAGAAATCGCAGATGGAGCGGGCGGTCGACTGTTTCGGCTGGAGGGGACGTCATGGACAGCGGCGCGGATGTCGGTCTGGCGCCCGGTTCAAGAGGAGGACGGGCGGCTCTTGATGTCTCCAGGGCAGAAGAGAGCACATCGGGGATCCCGGGTCACGGATGCGGTCAATGGTAAGTTTGTTGCGGGGCCCGGCGCAAGTGGAGGCGGTGGAGCGGGGGAGCAGCACGGATCGGAGGACAACTGGACTTTCGCTTCAGGGATCGGTCGGCACGGCTGGCGGGATCACAGCCGTGGTCGTCCTTGTCTGTTTGATCCACGGGGGTGGGCGGTAGTGGTGGCCATGTTCCGTTCGGATGGCAAGTTGGGGGTATTAGGCCCCGTTCACAGGCTATTCCGCGATGCGCGATGCGCGGTGCTTCAATCGGCGAGTCAGTCTGGTTCCTGTATGGAACATGACCGTGGGTCGCAGGCGGGGGAGGACCCAATTCGCAGGTAAAAGTCTCCCCGGTACGCTCGCCGAATTCAGGCAGGGTTGGCGGCGGGAAAAGTATTAGGGAGGTCAGGGCACGGTGCCCGGGGCCTCGGGGCAGTGGTGATCAGGTATCACCTGTATCGGCTTGGGGTTCTTTGATGTCGGGAGGGGGGATTCCCCCTCCCGTGTTGGAAAGGGGGGTCGGCTCTAGTGGTTTGGGATCGGGAGTTGCGGTGTCTGTTCAGACGGACTTGGACAAGGTTGATAGCGTGCGTCTGGATGATAGGGCGAGGGGTGAAGTTTATGTATGTTTTGAAGGCCCGTTGGGAGCACATTTGAAGAAGGAGGTGAGAGAAAGGATCTGGCAGGATGAGTATGTCAAGATTTTTTCTCTCCTCCCTCTGGAAAAATTCAATTTAGAAAAGGGAAAAAGGGATGTAGGTAAGAAGGAGGAGGAAGAAAAAAAGAGATGGCGGCTTATACCGCAAACGTTTCAGAATTGGTTGCAGGCTTTTGCAATTCTGGCTAGTGTGATTGGGGAGAAAGCTCCGCAGAATTGTTCCGGGTTGTTCTGCTATATGGACGCAATCGGAGAAGCTTATAGAGTGTATGGGGGCCAGGCTTGGCTTCGATACGATGAACAGTTCCGGCAGCGGAAGGCAGTTCGCCCTTCCATACGCTGGGATCATAAGGATATAGGACTATGGCTAAGGGTGATGGCACCGACGAGGTACGGGCATTCCTTTCAGGGAGGGCCCGGAGGTTCCGGGCAGTATGGGGGAGCCGCTTCAGGTGGCGGCTCAAATCAACAGGGGAATAAGACTGGGGTTTGCTGGCAGTTCAACGACAGCCAGTGTAGATTCGGGGGCAGTTGTCGCTTCAAGCACATCTGTTCGGTCTGCAGCGCGACCTCTCATGGAGCATCCAAATGCTTCCGGCGAGGGAGGGGAAAAGGAGCAGGTGCTGCGCAGGGGGGAGACTCCGGTGAGAGTGGCCGCGATGGTACCGTATCTAAATAGGTATCCGGATCAGCGGGCTGCAGTGTTGTTGTGTGAGGGCTTCACGATTGGTTTTAGGATTCCACTACTGGCACACGATGTGCCGTTCACGTTGAAGAATTTGTCTGCCATGTTGCACCCGGAGGTAGTTTCGGAGAAGCTGGCCAAGGAGGTTCAGTTGGGCAGGTTGGCAGGTCCGTTTGCGGAGGTGCCTTGTTCGGATTTTATAGTCTCCCCGTTGGGAGTGGTTCCAAAGAAGGAACCAAACAAGTTTTGTTTAATTCACCACTTGTCTTTCCCAAAGGCTTCATCAGTTAATGATGGAATTGACCCGGCATTGTGCTCGGTTGAATACACGTCTTTTGACGTGGCAGTTCATTGGGTGCGGCGGTATGGTAAGGGGGCCCTGATGGCTAAGACCGATATAGAGTCGGCTTTCAGGTTGTTGCCGGTTCATGCGGACAGCGTGAGGTTGTTGGGGTGTTATTGGGAGGGAGAATTTTTTGCGGATAGGTGTTTGCCGATGGGTTGAGCCATCTCATGTGCGTACTTCGAAACGTTCAGCTCCTTTTTGGAATGGGTGGTGAAAGACGTGTCCGGGCTTTCATCCATCATCCATTATTTGGATGATTTTCTGTGTGTTGGCCCAGTGGACTCTGGGGTGTGCGGGTCGCTGCTGGCTAACATGCAATGGGTGGCGGGCCATTTTGGCGTCCCGTTGGCCCTGGACAAGACGGAGGGTACCTCCACCACCCTGAATTTTTTTAGGATCCAGATAGATTCAGAGGCAATGGAATGCCGGTTACCGGAGGAGAAGTTGAAGTCGTTGAAAAGGGAGGTTAAAAGGTTTTTGGCATTGAAGAAGGTCACCCTGAGGGAGTTGCAATCTTTGTTGGGGAAATTGAATTTCGCTTGTCGTATTATCCCGATGGGCAGGGTTTTTTGTCGCAGGTTGGCGGCTGCCACGTCGGGAGTACGGGGGCCGCATCATTTTATCAGGTTAACGGGTGACCTGAAGGGGGATCTTAGAGTGTGGCAGTCCTTTTTAGGGCAATACAATGGTCGGTCCCTGATATTGGAGGTGGCAGTGAGTAACACAGACATTGATATCTTTACGGACGCGGCGGGCGGGGTAGGTTACGGGGCATTCTGCCAAGGTGAATGGAGCGCCGGCGTCTGGCCAGCTAGTTGGGTGGAGGCGGGATTAGTGAGGAATCTGGCGCTATTGGAACTTTTTCCAATTGTACTTGCGGTGGAAATTTGGGGGGATAGGATGCAGAATAGAAAAGTCAGGTTCCATTGCGACAATTTGGGGGTGGTGCAGGCCATTAACACTTTGTCGGCTTCCTCCCCGTCGGTGGTCGATTTGCTTCGGCGGCTAGTTCTACGTTGTCTGGGTTTGAACCTGTGGGTTGTGGCTAGTCACGTGTCGGGGGTGCAGAACGATTTGGCTGATGCTCTATCTCGTTCACAGTGGCAGAGGTTTCGGTCTCTGGCTCCGGATGCAGCGGCCATCGGCGTGGAGTGCCCCAAGGAGTTGTGGAGTGTGGTTACAGTACTGCGGATCAGTTGCTCAGGTCGTCTGTAACACGGGGGACGTGGGAATCATACTCTGCTTCGTGGGTGCTGTGGGAGCGCTGGTTGGAGGGTCTCGGGCCGATTGCATCAGAGGAAGAGAGGGCGATCGCTCTCTTTTGCTTTGTTGGCCATGCGGTCAATGAGGGGTGGTCGGTGTCTAAGGTTTCCCGGCTGGTGTTTGGCCTTGCTTTTGGCTTTAAGGCACGAGGATTGAGGGACGTGACAAAGTCATTGTGGGTCACGCAGGCATTAAAGGGTTTGAGGAGGGGGCGCAGCTCAGTGGATGGGAGGCGCCCGGTGGTGTTTCATTTGCTGGAGCGATTGGGCTCCGTATTGGGCGGTGTGTGTTCATCGATTTGGGAGGAGGGGCTGTTTCGGCTAGCCTTCTCGTTGGCGTTCTTTGGGGCATTGCGTATTGGGGAATTAGTTTCTCCTAGTAAACGGGTGGCTGGGGGGCTACGCAATGAGGATGTGCAGCTTCGGGAAGACGGGGTGGAACTGTGGATTAGGAAGTCTAAGACGGATCAAAGGGGCAGGGGAAAAGGAATTCGGCTGGGTCGTGTGCAAGGTGCGATAATGTGCCCGGTGCGGTGTCTGGGTCATTACCGGAGCAGGTGCTCGGGGCAGCCCGGCCCATTATTAGTGCATGAGGATGGGTCATTTCTATCTCGGTTCCAATTCCAGTCGGTTTTCCGACAATGTCTATTGGAATTGGGTTTGGACTCGTCCCAATTCGCCCCCCACTCCTTTCGTATTGGAGCGGCCACGGAGGCGGCTAGTCTTGGGCTGGATTCAACAACTGTAAGGAGAATAGGTAGGTGGGAGTCGGATCGTTTCCGACTTTACATACGGCCGCATCTAGCTCAAGGCCTCCAGGTTTAAAGGGGAAGTGGGAGGGTTCAGGTCAGGAATGGCCAAAGGAGCTTAAAAAGAAGGGGGGTGGGTTTAGGCAATTACAGCTCTGGTTAATGTGGTCACGATTGTGGCCTTTTGCTTGGTATCTTATTGCTTGTGCTTTGTTTCAGGTGGGTCCCATCGGTTGGTTTGGATCTTTGGCCACTCGTTTGTGCATTGGGGGGCACAGCGGGCGGCTATGCGAGCAAGTGGTCTCCAGTTGGGCATCCCGAGGGAGTCGGCGACAGTCCGGTGGATCGGTAGGCGTGGAATGGTATGGAACCAGGTTTTGCCGGCGTTCCAGGAGCATGCCCAGTGGGACCGTCCTCCGGACGTCGTGGTATTTCATGTTGGGGGGAATGATTTGGGAACTCGCCCGATCCGGGAATTGATTAGGGACATTAGGTATGATTTGTTGCGGTTATGGCGGCAGTACCCGGGTTTGATAACGGTTTGGTCCGATATGGTATGGCGGTGGTCGTGGCGTCATGCGGGTTCGGTCATGGGTCTTAACCGGGCGCGGGTAAAAGTGAATCGGACTGTCGCGCGTTTTGTTACACGGAACGGGGGGTTTGTGGTGCGTCACAGGGAATTGGAGACCGGAGAAGGTGACTTCTGGAGGGACGATGGGGTCCACCTGAATGCAGTAGGGTTAGATTTGTGGTCGTTAAGCATTGGAGAGGGTTTGGAGAGAGCGTTGGGGCTGGTGGGGGCGGCGCGATCATAAGGGGTCATGAGTCGCTTGCTATGGCGGGTTGGGGGTCCTTGGAGTCAGTGAATATTGGTGGGGGAGTCAGGTTTCGGCTTGGCTCCTAATTGGAAGTGACCGGTCTGGCGAAGGTTTGGGCTCCGCAGGGCATGGTCCTTGGGAGCAGGGGAACAGTGGTGAGCCACCTGAGGTGGTTTTGGTGCCCTTGGGCTTGGTGTGATGGCTGAGGGTAAGCTACTGTTGGAGAATGGTCGCCAGGCTTGGTCGGTGGTTATGGTAACTCCAAGGACCTCAGCCCCAAGTGGTAACTAGGAAGGTCTGTTTTAGGAAAGGTGGTTATGAACGGTCGAATGGGTATAAAGGGGCTATACTCATTCGTTTATAATGTTTTGTGTTTAATGTTATGTTAATAAAATGGCTGCTGTGGCCAATACATCCAATCTATGTCTCAGTGTCGTTATTGGGGAGACATGGGTGGTGAGATGGTCCGGCAGAGATAGGCGCTGCACAGGGTCATGCATTATTTGGATTATTTAGAGTTCCAACGGCAGCTGATACTCCATATCCTCTGTGTAAGCTGTTCTATGTCCGTGAGACCTAACACTGGATTTTTTGACCCAAAATGATTACAATAAAGTTTTATCAATTACATTGAAGCATGCATACACTTGATAGCATTTTAAATTAACACCCATAGAGAAAATATTACATCTAGTCAAATATATGAATGCTCATTACTGATCACAAAAGTGATAGTCTGACTCTTTGTGCCTTGTTCACATATTATAATTCTTGTTATGTTAGTATCAGATGCCACGTACTCATCATTATCTCCGACCTGTTAGAGGTGTTTAGTGTCATGATGACCTGACACTGCGTTGTGTTTTCTGTTATAAATTGAAGTCATAGTGAATTGAAGCCAGTCGTAAAATTTCAAACAGCATCATCCACTTGCATGGGTCAGGGAGAATCTATGCTAGATGAAGAACCAGTGGTCCTCAGTGTTGTTCAATGATGAAAGTCTATTCACTCTTAGCAGAAATGATGGCCACCAATGATGCTGGAGACATCAAGGAGAGTGCTATGCATCAGCCACTGTTGTCACTAGACGGGCCTTTGGTGGTAGTGGTGTTACAGTGTGTCAATACAGAACTGCCCCACACTTTGTGAATGGTACAGTGACAAGCCTCTCCTACTTGAATACCATTGTTAATCTAGTCATTGTGCCTCTGAGTGTATAGACATGGGAATTGGTAGGGAAGTGCTGGTAAATTGAGGAGTCTAAGATGTCAAAGAAGAGAACAACTCTCATCTGAGTCCCTGTAACTTTATTGTAATCATTGATATGTTTACAGAGCCTGTGTGCAACTGATATGCACCACTGTGTGGTCATTGGTAATATTGGTAGTGGTATAATGGTTTATATTCAGTTATGGTATGTTGTATTATTCAGTCACTATGTGGTGGTGATATGTGTTAATGATGTTGTGGTATTATTCAGTCACTATGTGGTGATGATATGTGGTCATGGTGTTGTGATATTATTCAGTTACTATGTGGTGTTGATATCTGGTCATGTTGTGATATTATTCAGTCACTATGTGCTGGTGATTTGTGATCATGATGTGGCTGTATTATTCAGTCATTATGTGCTGGTGATATGTGGTCATGGTGTGGTATTATTCGTCTATGTGTGGTATTGTGATCATGTGGCTGTATTATTCAGTCATTATGTGCTGGTGATATGTGGTCATGGTGTGGTGGTATTATTCAGTCACTATGTGGTGATGATATGTGATCATGATTTCAAGGTATTATTCAGTTACTATGTGGTGTTGATATCTGGTCATGTTTTGATATTATTCAGTCACTATGTGCTGGTGGTTTGTGGTCATGGTGTGGTGGTATTATTCAGTCACTATCTACTGGTGATATGTGGTCATAGTGTGGTGGTATTATTCAGTCACTATGTGGTGATGGTATGTGGTCATTATTTGAAGGTATTCTTCGGTTACTATGTGGTGGTGATATGTGGTCATGGTGTGATGATATTATTCAGTCACTGTGCTGGTGGTTTGTGGTCATGGTGTTTTGGTATTATTCAGTCACTATGTACTGGTGATATGTGGTCTTAGTAGGACATAATATTAGCTTTGGGACTAAGCCTTGGGTTTTGTGTAGTGGTGTTATTTGGTAATTGTATGACTATTATTTAGTAGTTTTATACTTTATACATTGTGTTAAAGCTTTTTGTATATTTTGGCTCTGGTTAATGGTGATGCAATGTGTCTCATCATAGCGCAACATGTTAAGGGGAGGGAGAGAAATTTCTTCACCCCACCCTGACTGCAATTTAACCTAGGAACGGCCCAGCATTTGGTACTTGTATATTGCTGTTATTCTTATAATTGGTCTTGGTATATTGATTTGGTCAATTAGTGGTATGTGGTGGTATTATTTGGTCTATGTATATTGTTGTTATTGGTAATATTGGTCTTGGTATACTGGTTTTGTCAGTAATATTATGATGTTATTAGTCACTATAAAGTGGTGATAATGTGGCCCTTGCATACTTACTGACCCGCATACTATAGATAACATGACAATTAAACTGTTCAGCAGAAACTCCAACAAAAACTAAACCTATAAAACAAAAAGCTCAATTGCATTATTTTCCTGTTTACCCCACATAATTTTTTTTTTTGGGGGGGAGGGTTGAGGAAGAGGGAACAGATGCTTTGGCTGTATAACTTGAATTTCTTTTTTTTCTGCGGCCTGACCCCATTTGAATTGAATTTTCTTCTGTTGGACAATCCCTTTAAATGGAAATAATTTTCACTGCACCGTCACGTCAAATAGGGAACCTGTTGGTGAAAAGTAATGGTCCACAGTGTCTGGGGGTAGGAGAGACCCAAGCTGAAGTTTTGCACCCAGGCCCATGAGTCTTTAGCTATGCCCCTGCATGAACCTCAATGATCTGAGGGGCGCTCTTCAAGAAGAGTGGGATGCCATGCCTCAGCATTCGATATGTGCACAGCATGAGACGTCGTTGTTGAGCTGTAATTGATGCTGAAGGCCACGTGACACATTATTGAGACAATGACATTTTTGATGGTGTATACACTCCACTGTTTTTGGCTATTGTTTCAGAAAATTGTTTGAGATGAAAAAATATCAACATTGCATGCGACAACATAAATATCCTACTCTTACGATAAAATATCACTGTAGTGTGAAATTTTTCCATTTGACATAAATTTCCGCCGAAATGCAAATATTCCTAACTTTTTGGGAATAGTGTATAGAAGATATATATATATTTTTTTTTAGGCAATTGGCATAATGTTGTTCTTCTGTGACATACTGGCACTGTATAAAGTTTTAAAGTTTAATACAGCAATCAAGCTATCAGACCCAAAACCCCCAATAACATACATATTCATCTTGCCTGTGGAGCTTTGTATATGTCACTGGCTGATGTCCTAGCTAGCCCTAAACCAACAGATAAGTTGAAGATGCTACAGATTCAAGCATTAAAAACATTACTGGACTCATGATGGACATGTTCATTGGGATTTTTATATTAGAAATATACAGTACATCAGAAGTTGACAGAGGTCTCATTTGTCAAGACTGTACTGTACCATGTAATGATCAGGCTCTGTTTTCTCAGATGACATTTTTTTTCGTATATCACCCCTATGATTCATGTAGTTCACAAGTTTGCTGAAATTTCTGCTTTAGGCACAAGAGTTTTAATCCATATTTTAACCCTAAAAACCATAATGCAGCCTCTGGCACAGAATATGCATGGCAGAAATAGCAAGCAATGATGAAACACAATGACCTAGTGACTTCCTTCACAGCATATAACATGAAAATCTAAAATATAGATGACTGACAGTGATGATAGGTTGTCAGGTCTTATAGGAGATCTTATTATATTGAAAAAGAGAAAGTTAAATTGTCTGAAATAAGTTACTTGGAATGGCTCGGGGCTAACAGTGCTGACATTGACCATTATATAACACTCCAAATCATTGTCCTCAAGTATATGTCATGATAGTATCTAAGGACTGTAGAAAATGATAATGTTAATATTGAGATAAGATTGTGGTCGGAAATGAAGTACGAAAGTCCAGAAGGACTCGGTACAAGAGCCATATCTGAGTCCTCGACCTACGATTTAGTATATAATAGTACCAACATTGCCATCATAGGGATAAGTAATATGGTACCTTTTCTAAGATCTCCCCTATTAGTGTATGTGTTGCAAGAGTGCTATATTATGTTCATCAAAAGCGGACACTGACAGCTTAGGGGCCATGTGCAAAAACAGTATATGGGCCCCTTGTTATCTAATAGCTGGCTATTAAGCACCCCTTATGTCTCTCTAACAATTCACCTGTAATTGAATTACTATGAGAGTCATTAGCGTTAGATAGACAGTAGAAAGCTGCCTGTAAAGCAGGCCTGCACAACATACACCCTTGAGCGCATGTGTTCCAGTCCAGGGGCATTCCCAGACGGTTTAAGCTGCCACCTCCTGCCAAGTTGTGCACGTCTGGTGTAAGGGGATAGAGTCCTGTTACCTACTCGGTCCCCATATAATTGCTCATGTTGTTCTAATGATGTATCTGCCCTGGTTTATATAACAGCTAAGCAATAGTTCTCTGTGTTGTTAGCAGTATCGGAGAATGTTCCGATCATACAAACTATGCTGACTTACAGTATCTCATAAACGTGAGTACACCCCTCACATTTCTGTAAATATTGTATTTTATATTTTATGGGACAACACTGAAGATATGTCACTTTGATACAATGTAAAGTAGTCAGTGTACAGCTTGTATAGTGTTAGCTTGGTGTGCTCTCAAAATAACTCAACACTTAGCCATCAGTGTCTAAACTGCTGGCAACAAAAGTGCGTACACCCCTAAGAGAAAATGGACAAATTGTGTCAGTGTCAATGTTGTATTGTCTTGGCCACCATGCTGAAGCTCAGTTTAAGGGTGTTGGTGATCTTTTCATAGCCTACGCCATCTTTATGTAGAGCAATAATTCTTTTTTTTAGATTCTCAGACAGTTCTTTGCCATGAGGTGCCATGTTGAACTTCCAGTGACCAGTAGGAGAGAGTGCGAGAGCGGAAAAAACTAATTTAACAAACTTGTTGTCCATTCACACATGAGACCTTGTAACACTAATGAGTCACATGACACCTTGGAGGGAAAATAGCAAATTGGACATGAATTGTGCATTTTCACTTAGAGGTGTACTCACTTTTGTTGTCAGTGGTTAAGACATTAATGGCTGTGTGTTGAGTTGTTTTGAGGACACACCAAATATACACTATTATACAAGCTGTACACTGACTACTTTACATTGTATCAATATGTCATATCTTCAGTGTTGTCCCATAAAATAATTAATACAATATTCACAAAAATGTGAGGGGTTTTTTCATTTTTTTGGGAATTAAAAGGGGGGAAAGTTAAAATTTTTTTTCCACCAAAAATTTTGATTTGGTTTTCCCTAAATTACTTTGGGGTATGGGATAAAAACAGAAATTTTTTAAAATTTTAAAAAATTTTTTAAAAATTCCAAAAACCACAAAAAACCGGCCCCTGAAAAAAAGATAAAATTTTTTTTTTCGCATTTTTTTGGGGTTTGGGGGAAAATTTTTTCCCCTTTTAATTTTCTTTTTTAAGGGGCTAAGCCGGTCATTTTTTTTTCAAAAAAGGGGGAACAGAACCCCAACCCCAACCCAAAAAAAAAAACCCCGAAAAATTAAAAAGAGCTTAAAACCCCGGGTTTTTTTGGGCTTTGGGGGCTTTTACCGGCGGTTTGGGGGGTTTTCGGGGTCGTGAAACCCGGTTAGGGGTTTGCGGGGGGCCTGGGGGGTTTGGCCCCCCAACCCCCCCCGCGCCCCCCAGGAGCCCCCGGACAAAAAAATTTAAAATTAAAATTTTTGGGGGGTTTTGGGGGGTTTTTGGGGGTTTTTTGGGGGGTTTTTTTTTTTGGGGGTTTTTTTTTTTTTAAAAAAAGGGGGGTTTTTTTGGGGGTTTTGGGGGGTGGGGGGGGGTTTTTGGGGGTTTTTTTTTTTTTTTTTGGTTTTTTTTGGGGGGGGGGGGTTTTTTTTTTGGGGGGGTTTTTTGTTTTTTTAAATGGGTATTAAAATTTGTTTTGGTGTAAAAAAAATTTTAAATGGGTAGATTTTTTTATTAATTAAATGGAAGTTTTAAAAAAAAGGTTGTGAAAAAATAGTTGTTTTTAAAGGATTGTGATTATAAAAAAAATATTAAATATTTTTATTAAAATACAAATTCAAACTTTATACATTAAAGGGGGAAAGGGCAAAAAAAAAATTTTGGGGGCCCCGGGGGGCCCCCCCTTATTGGCCCATTTTTAAGGGGGGGGATTATAGCAAGGGGGTCGGGGATAGAATCCCGGTATCTGCTTAATCACATCATTGGAGCCTTCACTCATTTGAAAGTATTGGGCTGACACGTTGGAGTCTGGTATCGCTCAACTTTTTAAAAACAAAACTCCTTACAGCTCTGGTCCGTTGATTCTTCAGACCTAAGATACTAAAAATCTTCAAAATTGTAAAATAAAAGTTTCTTTTTTTTGTAATATTTTTTCCAAAAAACTAGTGGTATACATTTGTGGGTGTTTTGAAACTGAGATCCTCTGATAACCACCTTTAGGATACAAAAATAACTGTGAGACATTTTCATACATACTGATGAATGCCACACTACTCCAACAAGACATAATGGGTGACATGTATGAAGAAGGGGAGATACTTCTTAATTAGAACATTTTTAAAATATAGGGTTTGGGATTTTCATCCACTGTTAGGATATTTTTTAAGGAACCTAAAATCAATCAAAATTAAATGAAGCCCCCAAAATACAGGGTCTGATTGAGTACAACGGAGTCCACTGTCCCCAATTGATTAATCCATTCTGTTTCTTTCTTGAGAAGTCTCTTTTTTCAAGCACCTCTCCTGGGTGACACACATATCACTTGCATCACTGAAAATCTGAAGTCCAGAGTCAATACCTCCATGTGGTTTCCAAATTGGCTTTGCTATTGTGTCTCTATGATTTTTGGCTTTGACCTTGAGCATTTGTTAATGTGTACAATAATCCTCCCTGACATATACTTATATGTTGCTTTTTGAGGCTATCATTGTTGTGAAATTCTGGACTTAGATGAATAAAGGTTATATTTTAGCTGAAAGTTTATTTCTGGCAGTCATTTGGGATTTACCATTTGGCCTGTGTTCATATACATTACCTATGAAAACTAACTGGAACAAAACACTGAGTGGGGGCAATAAAAAAAAGTTAAACTAAAAGTGGGGGGGGGAATCCCTTTCCCTGGGGTTATGTTTTACTTTGTCACCCCTTAGCAGTTGTCTGTGATAATTTCAGCAGTCTAGGAGAAGGAGGAGCCTGGTGATGGCGTCGGCCCATGCAGAGCCTGATGCTTATACAGGAGCAGTCTAAAAAAACAATGCTTGCTTTGCACATCCAAAAAGGTTTTTTTTTTCAAAAATGAGCATACCATATGTGCATGCTGGTGTGGTAGTAAAATGCAAACACAATCAAAAAACAAAAAAATCAAAGGGAAGTAGGAATTAAAGGAATTTTTGCTATTTAGATACATGAATTTGGGTTCTTAGGGCGCATTATGATTTTTTGGGCCCAGGGCAATTTTATTCACCAATAGCAGTTAGAATTGCCTGAACCCGATCTATGGGCATAAATCATTTCATTCTGTGCAAAAAAGCAAATTTAGGCTCGGTAAACCCCTTTTAAAGTGATTTACCTGTTCCAGCAGTAATGCCCTGGATTTGCCATACTAAAACATAAATATGTGAAATTTATGGCTGTAGGCAACCGCTCCCGCAAGTCCCCCCCTCTCAGGGCATTACAAAGTGCTGCGGGGCTTGTAATGCCCCGATATTGGAGTGGTGGTTAAAAATATAGCACTGGGGCTGTGCTAGTTTCGGGTTGAAAAGACGCCAGCTTTGGCGCAGCCTGTTTTATACATGTACCCCAGTGTAAATATTTGATCAAAACTGTATAAGCCCCCTGCCGTTTACAAAACCCTATGCAGATGGGAACTACTTATATGTTTTCTTGGTGCCGTTCAACCTCCCCATTTCAGGGGGAGAAGATTCAGCTACAACTACTCTGCATTGATATAAAAACCTGTGTACATACAGCTTTTTGAGGGCACCTTGTCGACGGAAAGGGGACTTTTTACAGTTTTGATCAAAAATGTACACTAAGAACCTCAAATTTTCATGTGTCTAAAGTAGCAGAAATGCTTTTCCAATAATTCTTACGTTCTTTTTGACTGTTTTTTAGTGTTAGTAGTGTGCTGCTGATATTAGATTGTGTTTGTTACTGCCACACCAGTGTGCACCTATGCTCATGTTTTAAAAAAAAACACTTTTTGGATGTGCAGAGCAAACATTGTTTTTGGACTGTATGTATGGGGGAGTGGCTGCTCCCACTTTGGCTTTTGCATTCCACCCATCTGCACAGGTTTTGAAATCAATACAGAGTAGCTTTTAGCTGGAATCTTCTCTCCCTGAAATGTGGAGGTCTGAACAGGCAGCAAAGGTGGTAACATGTAGAGTAGGTTCCCATCTCTATTGAGGTCACCTTGTCGACAGTAGGTGAGCTTATTACAGTTTTGAACAAAAGTGTACTCTAAGAATTACAAATTTTCATGTGTCTAAAGTAGAAGAAATGCTTTTCCAATAATTCCTACATTCCTTTATACAGGAGCAGACTTGCAATGCTGAACAAATCGCCATGGATTTATAAGGGGAAGGAGTTAGGAGAAGGTTACAACAGCAGGCAATAGCAAGAAGTGCACAGAGGGTGGCTCTGTCTGTGTGTGCAGACAGAGGGACCTACTGTGAGTGCTGCAGATACAACTGGTCTGACTTATTCTCTCACTACAAGGAAAGATAGAAACTCCAGGGCCGAGGTCAGTGGACAAAGTGGATTTCAACTATATACTGTATACTAAGGCCGTGTTCACACGGCTTATTCCCGACGGATTTGTGAGCCGGATTGCGCACAAATAAGGGGCGGGACGGGGGGCGGGGCCGGAGCGCGGCGGGGGCGCCGCTCCCCGGCTTCATAGACCTGCATTATCCACGGCGCAGACGCGCCGTAAATAATGTTCATGTCACGTTCTCCCCCCGCGGCGGATGTGCCGAGCGGGGAGGAGCGACGGAATCCATTGTTCTCTATGAGAGCAGTGGATTACCGTAATCACTCCGACGGATTGGCGCCGTACTGCAGCGCAAATCCGGCGCGGAGTACGGCGCCAATCCGCCGAGAAATAAGCCGTGTGAACGAGGAATAAAGAGAGGCTCCTGATATTTGATCATCAGAGAGAAGATCTGTCTTAGTTAATGACTCAAAGGCTACTCTCGAATCCCCTGATTAGAATACTGCAACACCCTTCCTTGTGGCCTCTGATCTGACACTCTTGCTTGACTCCAATCCATCTTCACTCTGCTGTCAGGTTAATCAACCTCTATCCTCATCACTCCTCTTCCTCTCTTCTATGTTTGCTAATCAAACTACCCATTGCCCAGCAAATTCAGTTCAAACTATTGAAGGGTTATTCTCATTTCATCTATTGGCTTTAAACATGTAGGCAAAGGTTAATAAAGATTATAACCAAATACATTGCTGTTCTGATTTTGCATCTCTTCCGAGTTAGGAGTAGATCTTATCTCCTTCTGTACACAAGTTTCCATAGTTACTGGCTACCCCTCTCTGCTCTTACAGGCTGAAGCAGTGGTTGAGATGATGACTCACTCACTGCTCTGTTCCTTATCTTGAAATAAAGACCCTTGTTTGCATTGCTTACGGACAAGCTTTAACACTTTTGAGGTTTGCAGCTTTGTCACTACAGTTTACAAACCTCCTGCTCTCATATCACTGTAACACGATCAGCTAGGAACGGCAGAGGTGATATGCCAATCACTGCTGTGGAACCATGTACAGCCTAACCAGGAAGTGTGAGTCTAAAGCTGGCAGTGACTCTGTGAAAAAGACCCATTTAACCCAACATACAAAGCCCTCCATAACCTGTCCTCCCATAAATCTCTCCCAATACCTTCCAACACGCAATCTCTGATCCTCAAAGGGCATTCTTTTCTGCTCCTTACACAACTGCCTCCAAGAATTCTCTCATACGTTCCTACTTTCAAAAGTAACTTGAAGACCCATCCCTTCAGAATAGCCTACAACCTACAAGAACCCTTCTGCGCTACACTACCATACAAAATTGTCCATCACTCACCTTCTGTCTCATTCCTCCTCTCTTGTAGATTGTAAGTCCTCATGGGCGGAGTCTTTTCTCCCTCTCTACCAGTTTATTGGCTATTTTGTGATATTATGGTATTTGTTTTGGTCTTATGTATTGAATCCCGTTTTGAACGTACAGCTCCCTGGAATTATTAATGCTTTAAAGTAAATTATAATAAAATTCACAATAACTATAATAATAATTCTAATAAATCATTTTAAAACTTTTCTGTGTCTGAATGTTTATATTTCTTATATGTATTGTAGAAAATAAGTTTATGTAACATCTTTTCAGGTGCAGGCTGGAAAATCAATTTCTAATGAGAAAACACGTTAGGTTACTTGAAAACAAATGTGGATATATTGCATAGAATTCTATTAGCATTTTCAAAGTATTTTTCTTTCTATTTGCTGCTTATTAATCGTGCTCTAAGCTTCCTAATACCAACATTTTCATTGTTGAATAAATAAAGATGGGATTTTGATTTGCTGGTAACGTAGCTGAACAGCAGGGCTTCTAAGCTTTCACAAGGAGAACTGCTGTACTGTACAGTCTGTGCTGTATAAATTAATTACTCTTTATGAAACCAATTCTCTTTATGCTGTGACTAAATGCTGCGCTCAATTCCCCTATGACTCATTTGGGCTGTAATATTTTGGAGCTAAAATCCAAAGAAGAAAAGGTCAGAGAGCTGCAATGTTATTTGATTTGCAAGTAGACTTCCCATTTTTCAGACCTTTGCATAAACATGTATAAAAGAAATGTAAAGTTTGCAGCTGAATACAATTCATTTAATATGTAATAATTAACCTTCTCTGTGAATGCGTTCTGTGCCTAAATGGCCAGTAAAATGCTTCTGATTTACTTTGCATGTACTAATCAAATTACTATAACATTTTAATTTTTGGGGGTGATTTTTGTGACTTTTTGAACCATTATTTTTTACAAAATAGTAGTGTCTTTTTTTTTTTTAGCAATGTAGTTCTTTTAATTCATGAAAACTTAAGGAACATACAATTTGTTAATGTTCAAAGTAATTTTTTGGGAATTGGATAAAAAATAGAAGTTTTCTTTTTTTCAGTTGTGCCACATTTATTTTGATAAGTGTTGCACAACTATATTTAAGGTCACTATATTGCGGCCAAGACCGTCTTTATTGTTTTATTACATTTATTTATTTTTTTAACTTTATCAAAAATGACCTTTTGGGACCTTTGACTTTCCATTTACTCTATAATAGTCCTGACAAGTATCAACTTGAAAGGGTAACATTTCTTCTTAGGGAGAGCACCATAAAAGTGTTTGTAGACTTATGGGCCATGCAATGCTCCATGGAAAAATATAATATTCAAATAAGCTTTAAAGGTGTTGTCTCACTACAAGGATTGCTTTTTATGTTAAAGGTCTTGCAAAAACAAGTCACTTTGCAATATGTTTCCATTAACAGTCCTACCTATTCCTAGATATCGCCTCTTGTACGGGCTGCATCTGCTCCTCAGGTTGCTATAGCTACAGACCTGTTTGATCTCTCCTGACAGGCTGCCAGCACTGGTTGCTATAGCTACAGACCTGGCTTCTACTGCAGCCTAGTAGAAGCAAGTAAACACACCCCTGAGTTCAATATGAAGCCAAGAAAACAGGACGAATCAATGTGAGACAACCCCTTTATGGAAAAAAGCTAGGATAAGTACCCTCTATTGGAAGCAGTGTCCCATCCAGTCACATCCAAAACATTAAAGATCCTTGAAACGTGACTGGGGATTTTAAGCCAAGCCAGAAGGTTCTCTGTAACCTCTAACTGTCAGGTCTGTTGGGTCTAGTTAAATTCAGCAGCATGGTCAAATTATATGTCACCGGACAATCACATGATTGCTGAAACCATTAAAGTATAATGATCATGTGAGAGCTATATATAGAGCTATTAGAGAGGCAGAAACAGTAAAATAAAATTTCTGCCTACTTTTTTGGGTGCCGGATGTTTCTGACAGCTATAAGGCCTATTGTAAAGCAGTTGTTCCAGAGTGCTGTAAAAACACAACACTCTACAATAAGGCTTATTAATGACTGCCATAAAAAGCATATTAAAGTCATTAACAATTTAATATAGTAACTTAATGTTAATAATCTCATATGCACTCTGATCTCTAAGTAAGATTAGAAAGTTACATTTTCTGGACCCTAATACAAAATCTGTAACCAGAATCGCTCCTACCATGTGCCACTTAGAATACTGCTGTCTTCCTAGGTGTTAGAAGGACCTTTAGGCCTCCTCAGGCTGAGGGAGATTGGATGCACTTGCTTACAGGGGCTATCCAGTTCCTGAAAAAAACCCCAATCAAAAGGGACATAGGAATTTTTCTCTTTCCGAATAGGCATGTCACTGCTGCAGTGGTCACTCAATCAGCTCTGAACAGTGATGTAGGTAGATGCACATGACCACTGCAGTCTATCAGCAGCTGCAGCAGTGACATCCCAGTTTGGAAGTAGATGAAAGAAAACTGAAGACCAGGGAGGAACAGCCCTGGCACCAGGGATCAGTGGAAGGCTATAATGAGTTTTTATTTTTTTAATGGGACCCTATTAGCTGCCTATTAGTTTTTTTAGGAACTGAACAAACGTACTTAACCTTCATCCTCTATAGCTCTGCCTGTCTCTTTCCAAAATTTGTATTACTATATACTACAATTAAACAATTGACTTCCTTACATTGACATCAATTTTACTTCTGTTTATTCCCATTAAGGTTGTTTTACATGTGGAGTTATTGCAGCTGTTTTCAAGGGGATGTCTCACTACAAGGATTGCTTTTTATGTTAAATATCTTGCAAAAACAAGTCACTTTGCAATATATGTCCATTAACAGTGTCCTACCTGTTCTGAGATTTCCCCTCTTGTATGGGCTGCATCAGCTCCTGTGGTCGCTATAGCTACAGACCTGTTTGATATCTCCTGATAGGCTGCTAGTGCTGGTTGCTATAGCTACAGACCTGGCTTCTACTGCAGCCTAGTAGAAGCCAGTAAACACGCCCCTGAATTCAAAGTGAAACCAAGAAAACAGGACTGTGTTTTTTTTTTTATAAATAACCAAAAAACACCTGGAAAGACAAGCCACCCAGAAGAACAATGTCTCCAAGAACAGCTATAAATTTTGCCTATAAAACAGTATGCAGAAAATAATCATTTATCCTTTATTCAAGGACCAATGAGCTTCATTCCCTATTATAAGGTTATAGCTCACAAGCAGAGGAAAAAAGTCACTCCAAGTAGCAAAGATAAAACACGCACCTGGGCCCTGGTGTTTGAGGGGCTCATAGACCTTGTGCCACATATGAAGTCGCCAGTATAAATGGCATATGGTAACTGGTGACCCTGTTACATATTTTGCTTAAAACCCAGATATTTTAAGATATGGAGATAAGTTAGAGGTCTTATGAAACTTCCACAGACTATGGTGGAGCATTGCGTATCATTAGAATCAAGTATACTAGAACTGTTTCTATAGAATCTGCCTATCCTTAAAAGTTTTTTTCAGGGACATTTATTAAGGTTTATCCTAATGGTAGGCCATTCATTGGAAGTCTAACTCCAGAACGTCTTCTAATCAGCAAAATGGAGAGGTTGCACTGCTTGCAATGTGTAGATACAACATTAAATACACATGGCTGTGACCAGTGCTGCAGCTGACCAGAGAACCCTAATTTCAGCAAACATGATACTGATATCAGATCCCTAACAATAAAATATTAAAGGTCTACCCTAAAGAAAAGCCATCAATGGATATTCGTCATTCATGTAGTGTAGAAACTAGAACTACTCATTAAAGGTTTCCTTTAAATACTTAAAGGGGTTTTCTCAGTACAGGCTTTTGCAGACTTGAGCTGTTTCTCTGTCTCTTACAGCACCAAACCAAGGGGCCGATCTCTTCTCGCAGTAGGCTTGTGTTCCCTCACTGAAGACTGGTGGCATCATCATTCTGTGTGAGCAGTGGAAGGGAGAGGATGTCACAGCTCTGCAGTCCTCCTGCAGTGTTCAGTTCTCATGCCTGGAGAGCTGTCACCTCCTTCCACAAGATCCTTGTAACCAGAACACCTGAATTGCTGTAAACAGTTATACATACTGCCTGAAATGTTGAAAAATATGTGAGAAGTGAACTCTGCTCCTCACTCTGTTATCAGGCTGGAGGCAGAGGAGAGAGCAGACTGTATAAGGCTGTATTACATGGGGGGAGAGTGAATCTAGAAGCTAGAGACTCAGAAATTGCCCAGATCCTTCACAAAGAGCTATCACTATAAGAGGAGCATAGAGGAGCTCAGAGAGCCTATATTACATGGACAGAAGCCAGCATAGAAAGCTGAGGTAGCTAGTTTACTTTCATGTTTCCACAGATCAGAGGGGAGTAAGCACAGATTTCAGGCAGCCAATAACATCACAGGGGGAGTATCCTGACCAGGGGGTATGTCCCAAGAGGGCTGAACTTAATATCAGGTAGCCAATCACAGCAAAGGGGACGTGGCCCGACCTCAGGCTGCTGAAAAGCTCTAGGCACACAGATTAACTCATAACTGCTATACTAAATGATTTAGATAATACAAACTAGTTGCAAAAGTGCTTATTTTTACTGTCCCCATCATTACAGATATGATCTTTGTAGCAAGAAAACCCCTTTAACAATTTTTTTCTCTACTTTTCTTAGGAAGTTGTTGGCCTTAAGGATTTTGAATTTGCATTCACAGAGATGTGATCAGTGGTTTGTAAAATGATAGTAGATGAGTCAATGTTTTCACAGATGAAATTATCATTTATATGTAGTATAGTAACTATGGCAGTCACCACTGCAAAAATGACTCAATACTTGTACTCTGTGTAATGTGCTTGTTAATGTTACTACCACTATTATAATATCTGGAAAGCACCCAGAGCAGTCAACTGCCTCTGAATTACATGGGGTTAGGGTTAACACTAATGCCTAGCCCCAATTCTGGTCTCAAATCCACCCAACTGTCATTGCAACTCTAACCTGAACTCAAAGAAAAACCCCACTCCTTACCCAAATTCCAACTCCCACCCTAATTTAAAGACAATATTAAAACAAATTTCACCTAGTAATGTTGTACAAATTTCACCTAGTAGAATAATATTGTACAGTGTTAGCCACAAAATGCACTAAAAGAGCAAAGAATTCTGGCAATACCTTTTAGAGGTTGAGTACATTTGATGGTAAGCTTTCAAGAGTACTGGCTCTCTTTGTCAGACTTGGTGTTATACAAGAAACTGAAAATTCACAGATTTTTTTTTTATACAAATAAGACATGGGTCTTCAAAGGACGTTAAAGTCTTTTAAAATAAGAAAATGCAATATAAACAAAGAAGTTATTTACAACAGGTCAGAAATAAGCAATCTGGAAACTTGAGGTGTGACAGGAGGATCATTAGCTCTTGCTGTTACCTGTTTGATATCAGGTGGTGATTTGTGGCCATGACATGGTGTGACATGAAGCTAGTATGGATATTAAGTCCAAGTTGCAGAGATTGAAATTTTTGCATTAGATTATATTCCCATTCCTTTCTCTCCCTCTGTCTTAAAATTTTCCATTTAAACCACAACCCACAAATCTTCAATAGAGTGGTCTTCTCCAGAGAAATGTGCGGCCACTTGCAGATCTGTCCTGAGTTTTGTGAGTTGATATGCTGGAAGAGCTGCAGGAAAATGTCCCCCTGATCCTATGCACCTGCTGTGACTGTGGATCAGGTATACTATCAGTGCTTTGGATGTGCCTACAGATCTTGCACCTATTTTGTAGGTAGGGTGAGGTGTCATTTTTTGTTGGGGCCTTCAGGGCACTCCAAATAATAATTTGTTGCAGGTTTGGTGGTTGCCAAAAGGAAAGGAGAGGGGGGACTGGGGATGTTTTTTTTTGAGACTCTAAATGCATAAAATTCAGACTTTGCAATATGGACTGGGGATATTTCTTTGAGAAGTTAATGCATAAACTGCAAACTTTGCAATATGGACTTAATATCCATGCTAACTGCATGTCACAATATGCGTGAAATGTGAGGAAACCAAATCACCACCTGATAGCAAACAGATAACGGCAAACTTAATGATCCTCCTGTCTCGCCTCACGAGTTTCCAGATTGTTTATTTCTGACCTGTTGAAAATAACTTCTCTGCTTATATTTCATTCTATCACAAGGCATTATGGGAAAGAAGCTCACTGCGCCCTCTATTGGTTGTAACAAATCTTCAATTTACTTCTGATTCACTGAATCTTTGAGAAGCAAAAAGGAATATGAGTCAAGCCAATATCGCTCATCTACATACGACCGTTTCGGGGTTTTGCCCCTCATCAGTGTAGAGCAGAGCGATACTGGCTTGACTGGGTGGGAGGCAATGAGTGGCTGAGAGAAGGGGAACATCTCTCCTTATGGAGAGCACCAGTTAAGGTGTGTAGTATTTTGATTGCCACTACTAAGAATCTGCATATCACAAGGCATTATGGGAAAGGAGCTGGAAATCTCACTGTGTCCTCTATTGGTTGTAACAAATCCTCAATTTACTTCTGATTCACTGAATCTTTGAGAAGCAAAAAGGAATATTAGTCAAGCCAATATCGCTCATCTACATACGACCGTTTTGGGGTTTTGCCCCTCATCAGTGTAGAGCAGTGCGATACTGGCTTGACTGGTGGGAGGCAATGAGTGGCTGAGAGAACATCTCTCCTTATGGAGAGAACCAGTTAAAGTGTGTAGTGTTTTGATTGCCTTTTAGCCCACTACTAAGCATCTGCATATCACAAGGCATTATGTTATTTTTAAAGATTGTACGATCTTTAGAAGACCCCTGTCTCATGTATAGAAATAATCTGTGAATTTTCAGTTTCTGTATAACACCAAGTCTGATGAAGGCCACTAGTACTCTCGCAAGCTACTATCAAATATACTCAATTAGCCTCTAAAAGGTATTGTCTGAATTCTTTGCTGTTCTACACAAACATTTCACCTAAATTCGGTTTAGGCCAACCTGAATTTAATCGATAATATTTGGGTTGAATGCAACACTGGTTACACAAAACCACAATTAGGTACAAATAGAGCCACATTCTTTACTGAGCTGTATACATAATGTGTCACCAAAAGAGGGGTTGTGCAATGAAAAAAATATTTTTAAAATATGTCTCTAATAGTTAGGCACTTCTGAAATTAAGTTTTGCCGAATTTCCACTGGGGTTCCTGAAGTTCTACATCAGCTGTTTGATGACGGAAAACTCAGTAGGTCTGTATTTAAAAACACACAAAAAAAGATTTATGTTGAAATCAGGAGATCAGGTGACAAAGCAGTCAGGAAATGCTACTCCCTATCTGCAGAGAAGAGGGGCTGCAGTATAGGCAATGCACAAGTTAGCACAGAAAACATCACATGGAGAGGAATAAAGACTTTTAAGAATTTGTCTTTTGGTTTGTCATTTAAGCCTTGTAAGTGTAGCTGGTGATGGCATATAACTTTGCTGTCTCGCTCAACTGATGCCATTGCCAATTATATTGGTTTTATCCTGCACTTTTTTGCTGATTTGCAGAACCTACTCATTATTCATTTTGCATGACTATACTGTTTGAGTGCAGCCCTTTTCCTCTAGCACTTAGTCTTGATCACTGACGTTCTCCATCTTCTAAGTAACTAGGTTGATTTTGTGTCCCATTATGATTACACTACTTCTTTATTCCAACCACAACTAGTTTTGAATATGTTTTCTGCTGTATATTTTGTCACTGTCCCAAACAAATGAAGGGGCATATATTGTTAAAGGGGTTTTGCCAGGACGGGCCTTATCTGCTAAGACGCTAATGTAAACAAGCCAGGATGAGCTGAGAGAGAGAGACTGCATAAGGGATCGTGTGAAATGTTCACTCAAATAATCGAACTACAACTAGATGGATTCTGTATACAAAAGACAACACCTTTTCTCCACAGCAGCTTGAAAGCTTCTTCATGTTATCTGTCATCAGATAAAGCAGGGATCTACTCAGATAATCTCACTACAACTAGTGGATTCTGTATACAAAAGACAACATATTTCTACCTGGTGCCTTGAAAGCTTCTGCAGCTCAGTCTCATCAGATAAGAAGTGTGCTCTGCGCAAGCCCGGCCAGCAGCTCTTGTCAGGTCGTATCTAATAGAAGCTTTTAAGTAACTAAGGGCAGGTAAGGCAGCCTGTAGCTCTCTCAGGCTGCAATTTTTGTAATCACATATATTTAGAAAAGTGATTAAATACCCATTTTGGAGGATCCCACATTAACATTACATAGTGGCAAAACCTCTTTAAGATACTTGTGATCCAACCTTTGGGATTCTCGCCAATCACCTGAACAACAAGGCAAAAGCTCCTCTTACTCTGCACAGCTGTGCTTAGTTCCATTCATTTTGCAGTATCAATGTAATATAATGCAGGATGCCCACGGTCAAATTGGTCAAGCAGGTTGACATCCAAAAAGTGCAGAAGTCTGGCTGAAAGTAATACTACTGCTGTAAACAGTACATTTGAAATCAGTGATTCATTTATTAGGATACAGCGCATTTTGGGGACTGGTTAGCCCTTTATTGGGAACTTACTCTGCAGAGAACTGCAAAACAGTCAAGTGAAACTGATGGAAGGTTGGGACCAGAAAGTGATGGACTACTTTTACCTCATTAATATAAATTACACAACTACAAGGCTTCTTTTTTAGGATGCTACTTGCTTACAAATGCCTCATCATTTTGTTTGCTAATAATGTAGTTGTTGTGGAGAGAAGTGCCCTGCGCAAGTTTTTGTCACCCAATTTAAAGATAGTGGTTCCAGAAATTGCAGTCACATAGATTTCCTCCATGGTATTTCCACTCTTAGCCGAATAACTAATATGCATCAAAGTCATGGGACTAGTAAATTACCAAGACTCAAACTCTGGTGGCAGGGAAAGGAGTCCTAGAGATGACATGTGGGAGTTTTTTAAATTATTTTTCTAGATACCCTGGACTTGTTTTTTTTTATGTTTATATTCGAATCATACTAGTATGCCATGTCTATCTTATCAAAAGTAATATTAGGTATCTTTTTATTTTTTGCAAAAGATCCATTAGCCTCCACTCTATGATTTACAGATAATTGACATAATTTTACATATTGTTACATAACAAAGTCTTGTTTACTTTCCAGAATAAAGCCTTAAGTGCCTAAAAATTCTTGCTCTATTGACTTTTTACAGTCTTTCGGATGTAATGAACTGTAAGATTAGCTTCAAGCCTCAGGGTAGAATTTGTGTCCTTCAAACTATCAGGCTATAAACAGCTTTAGTGGGGTACAGAGAGCCGGATATCAAAACTGAGTACAGTGACCTCAATCTGGGTAGAATAACCTTTTAATATTAATTTACACAAAATCTAAAAGAGAAATCCAAATGTTGATTAGAAACAAGTCCATATTATCGAATAGAAGACTGTAGGTGAATCCTTGGGCCTAGGACTGAAGAGACTTTATAGAGACTTCATTTGTTCCTCACACTTGTAACTACTTGTCGGTTAGAAGTCACCTACATATAAGGTGTGATCTATAGTAGTTGTCAAAATCCGGGGAATATAAGGCCCTGGTCTTGGTTGGGTATAGTAATGCTATTGCTTGTGTTAAGTGCAACACATTTCGGGACTCAATATTTCCCTTCACCAGGTCCTACACATAACAGCAGTATGAGTTAGGAGGCATAACAATTTCTTTTTCGAGAAACCCTAGATCACAAAAAAAGTAGCTGTTGTGGAGGAGCAAGAGACTCATGCTAAAATTTTCTCGTTTTAACTCATTACTTGGTTATCTCCATAATGAAGAATATGGCTTTGGGTTCCAGCCAATTGTATATGTTTATAGTGAGGTTGGAGGACATAACTATCAGCTGTATGCCCAGCTTGAGTGTGAGTGCAGAACCCTAAAGCCACTATGCTATTCCAAAAATTTTAACAGATGATTATACAGTATATCTATTTGAAATGCATTTCAACCGAGAATAAAAGGAATATACAGTGTATATATGTTTTGACATCTTTGGGGTCAATTAGCTCTAGGGATCACTGTCTTTTGGTTGATATGTACTCAGGCATGTCAAAACATGTCACTCTAATACAGCAGGTTAGACATGAAACTGACCTCAGCAGCTTTATTCTTCACATGCCATACAATAAGACGTCAGTGTACAACATTTTCAATGGGAAATTATCTTAAATGTCTAACACCTGTCCTAAATATCAGTGTCCCTCACAGATTTTTGTGTCAGCCTACTGCTCAGCACCAATAACAACCATGCTCATGTCAATGATCCTCTGGTCCTGGCTCCCACAGGTTAGCATCAGCTGTTTTCCACCATGCTGGGAGACCAATCTGAAAAGGTCACGCCTTTCTTAAACTTCTCTCATGGGTGTTGGCTAGTTAGCTCAACTAGCTCAAAATCCAGAGTAGAGTTGGACCTCTCCCCATTCCCCATGAGGTCCTGCTTTGTACAACAAAAAAGGAAATTTTCCCTGCTACACGCACTTAAGGAAGCCACACTGCCACTCGGGGCCGGCAACAGAAATTTCAGGGCCCCATACAGCTGAAACGCCTGGGCCCCCCTGCAAACCACGCCCCCTCACCGCCACCAACCCCGCCCAGCAACCCCTAGCGTAAGAAATGTAAAAAAAAAATCAGCATGTGTACAACAACCTATGCATAAAAAATTTTTTGTAGCACATGATAAACACTAATAAATAAATAAAAACAATGCTAAAATTTGCTGTTTTTGTTCATCCTATCTAAAGTAAAACAAAATGCAAAGTGAAATGTACCCCAAAATAATACCAAAGAAAACTACAGCACATTCTCCAAAAACAAACTCTTGCATTGCTATCTCAACCAATGATGAAAAAGCTATGGCTCTTGAAAAGTTGGGATTAAAAAATCGCTGCAGTTTTAAGGGTGAAATGGTCGGTCCAGGCTTGTGTAAATAAACCTTAAAGAGGTCGTTCGCCTCATTAAAAAGTTATTTCTGAGGGTCCTGGTCCCCAAGTAAAATCTCCCGTCTTCTGTTGACACGCTGTCACTTTTGAAAAGTCAAGTCAGCTAGTGGCACATGAGTGCTGCAGCCAATCAGAAGCCACAGCGGTGACATCCCTGCTCAGAAGTGACGCCATGTTGACAGAAGGCCGGGGAGATGCCGCTGTAAGTATCAGATTTTTTTTTTTTTTTTTTTACTTTGGGCCCCGGATCCAGCACATATCCTCCTATTTAATACAATTACAGTATCGTGCACACAGAGAAAACTTCCCATCTGCATCATAGATATCAAAACAGTTGGAAAAAAATATTCTAGCATGCTGCACTTTTTTGCAATTCACATGACAGACACCATAACAGAAAACCATTAGACCCCATCATAGTTAACCCCTTAAGCCGAAAGCCTGAAAAGTAGTTAATGACCAGAACATTTTTTTAGTTTTGGCCTCCTTGCGTGTAAACAGTTGTAACTTTTTTATTTTTTCAATGACGCAGTTGGATGAGGCCTCGTTTTATTCGAGACAAGTTGTACTTTATAAGGGAATAGTTTAAGTACACTTATAAATAATTGCAGTATTTTTTTTTTATTTTTTTACAAAAATTTTTTTTGTTTTTTTTAATTTTTTTTTACACCATTTACATTTCACACTTGTTAGATTAATTCTATAGGTTACTACGGTCGTGTGGATACCAAATATGTGTAGGTTTTTTTGTGCGTGTAATTTATGTACAATTATTTTTTATTAAATATTTATTTTTATTTTATTATTATTTTTTTTATTCTTTTTTTTACACTTTTTATGGTTTTTTTGTACTTTTTTTTGACTCCCATGAAGGGAGAACTGTTTAACATTTTTTTTTATTTTTTTTTTTTACACTTAGTAATGTATTAGCATATTTTATATATGCTATACATGCTAATCTGTGTCAGTCTGACACAGGCAGTGATTAGGACAGCACACAGTGCATCCTAATCACTGGCTTCTTACACAGACAACTCTGGGGCCATGCTAGGTCCCCAGAGCTGACTGTGTAGCCGTTCCCCGAGCTTTGTCGGGTCACCAGGTGTTCCGATCACCCGACAGAGCAGGGGATCCCTTTGATTGTTCTGCGGTAACGCACCGCCGCAATCAAAGTGTTAAAGCATCGGGTTGCGGAGGTTTCCTCCGCTCCCCGATGCCTGCAGGAGATGCTCTGGGATCAGGGCTGTGTAGTTCAGCCCCGATCCCAGCGCTGCTGCGGCGCCCGGACGCCGCAAACCCCGATGTCTGCAGCGACGTCAAAAGACGTCACTGTAGATGATCGACCCGCACCAACCAACGTCAAAAGACGGTGGGCAGTCGTTAAGGGGTTAATAGGGTCTGTTGAGCACTATTGGGTGTCAGTTATGTAACGGATCCAGCACCACAGCTTTCTGTTCCGATGATGGCAGAGACAGCTAATAACATCATGTAAACTCCTGCATCCCACAGAAAGCAAGAGAGGGGCACAGCACATGGAGAGAGGGGCACAGCACATGGAGAGAGGGGCACAGCACATGGAGAGAGGGGCACAGCTCATGAAGAGAGGGGCACACCTGGAAAGGGGGCAAGCACATGGAAAAAGG
>JAODAL010024528.1:0-60399 GCA_025379985.1 Phyllomedusa bahiana | reverse complement strand
CCCCCCCTTGGCACAGCTTCAACACAGCCCGATTGCCTAAATATGCCCCCCTGAGACTGATGCGCTGCTTGCACAGCCCGGGACCCAAACCACTCCCTAATGAAGACCGAGAAATTGTGAAACTGGGGCCTTTGGTTTTTGACGGAGAAAAGGCCCGTTCCGCATCTGTGTCTGTCTCCCCCTCCGTCCGGGCGGGACCTGTTTTTTAGAGTGCCAAATCGTTCCGAACTAAGATCACCACAAGCTCATGCGCAAAGCATTGTCCCCAGCCCTTTTTGGTGGTTTCTTAAAAAACGGGCAAGGATGGGGAGGCTTTTTCACCTCCTCCACTCTCGTGGCTCAACACCCCGAGGTCCGCACCGTGCTTGTCCCATGTGTCCTTCGTACTGCGTAATGCATTGCCTGCTGCCACAATCGCGGAGCAGGGTTGGACAGGGCCGCCGATAGGGCAGTACTGCTGAAAACCGGGGCCCCGGGGCGTCTGTGAAGCCGGGGGGGGCCGCCCCCCGCCGGAAAGCTCCCCCCCCTCGGCTTCACTGCGGCTCTCTTTTAAATTTTGTATGAAAAGTCCGTGCATGCAACAATAAGATTAGGGAGGAGCGGGGAGCGTGCGCCCCTGCCCGGCCGTCCCTAGCTCTGCGGGCGTGGCGGAAGTGACGTCACCGCGCCGCCTGCCGAGCTTCCTGTTCTCGGGCCCCCAACCCTGCTGTTTTGGGTTTGGGAGGGGAAAGGGAGACCCGGGGGGAGCGCGGCCAGGTGAGTAATATTTTACAGGGGGCCTGGGGGGGGGAAAACGCTACAGGGGCCCCCTGGATGGGGGGGGGGGAAATACAGCTACAGGGGCCCTGGAGGGGGGGGGAAACTACAGCTACAGGGGCCCTAAAGGGGGGGGGAAAACTACAGTTACAGGGGGCCCGGGATGGGGGGGGAAACGACAGCAAAAGGGGGCCCGGGATGGGGGGGGGGAACTACAGCACAGGGGCCCTGGATGGGGGGGGGGGAAACAAGCTACGGGGGCCCCTGGAGGGAGGGGAAACTACAGCTACGGGGGGGCCCTGGATGGGGGGGGGGGAAACTACAGCTACGGGGGGGCCCTGGAGCGGGGGGGGGAAATAAGCTACGGGGGGCCCCGGAGGGGGGGGGGGAACTACAGCTACGGGGGGGGCCCCCCCTGGATTGGGGGGGGAAAACTCAGCTAAACAGGGGGCCCTGGAGGGGGGGGGGGAAACTACAGCTACCGGGGCCCGGAGGGGGGGGGGAAACTACAGACGGGGGGCCCGGAGGGGGGGGGGGAAATACAGCACAGGGGGGCCCTGGATGGGGGGGGGAAAACTACAGCTACGGGGGGCCCCTTTGATGGGGGGGGAGACTACACCCCTACAGGGGGTGGAGGGGGGGAAACTACAGCTACGGGGGGCCCTGGATGGGTGGGGGGAAAAAACTACAGCTACAGGGGGCCCCTAATAGGGGGGGGGGAACTATCCCTACAGGGGGCCCCTAAAAATGGGGGGGAACTACGCCACAAGGGGGCCCCAAGACTGGGGGGACAAATTTTGTTACAGGGGCCTTAAAAGAGGGGGGGGGGGGAACTATGCCTACAGGAGGCCTTAATGACGGGGGGGGAAACTATTTGCCTACAAGGGGGTCCTATTCTACAATGGGGGACTATTCTGCCTACAGGACGGTCCTAATATACAAGGGGGGACATTCTGTTTAGGGGGGGGGCCCTAATCTACGGGGGGGGGACTATTTTTCCCCTACAGGAGGGCCCTAATCTACGGGGAGGGGGACTTTTTCTCCCTACATGGGGGACTATTCTGCCAAAAGGGGGCCCCTAATCTACGGGGGGGACTATTCCCCTAAAGGGGCCCTAATCTACAGGGGTGGGATATTTCCTACAAGGGGCCCTACTACAGGGGGGGATATTTTTCCCCTACAGGGGGCCCAATCTAAAAGGGGGACTATTTGCCTACAGGGGGGCCCAAATCTACAATGGGGGACTATTCTGTTTACAGGGGGCCCTAATTAAGGGGGGACTATTCTTCCACAGGGGGCCCCTAATCTACGGGGGGGTATTCTGCTACAGGTGGGCCCTCATCTAAGGGGGGGGACTATTCGGGGAAAAAAGGGGGGCCCTAATCTACAGGGGTGGGCTATTTGCCTACAAGGGGGCCCTAATTTCTACGGGGGGACTATTTTTCTACAGGGGGCCCTAATCTACGGGGGGGGACAATTCTGCCTAAAAGGGGGCCCCCTTAATTTTTACAGGGGGGGACTACTTCCTACAGGGGGGCCAAATCAACGGAAAGGGGGAAACGATTCTGCTTACGGGGGATTTAAATCTACATGGGGGGACTTTTCTGCTTACGGGGGGGCCCAAATTACAAAGGGGGGCAAAATTTGCTTAAAAGGGGGGCCCTAAATTAAGGGGGGGACTATTTTTCCCCTACAGGAGGGCCCAAATCTCGGGAGGGGGATATTCTCCTACAGGGGGGGACTTTTCTCCTACAAGGGGCCAAATCTACAGGGGGGGGACTTTTTTCTCCCTAAAAGGGGGCCCTAATTACGGGGGTGGGACTATTCTGCCTAAAAGGGGGACCGAATCTACGGGGGGGGTATTTTCTTCCTACAGGGGGCCCTAATCTACAAGGGGGACTATTCGCCTCAGGGGGGCCCTAATTACAAGGGGTTTTTCTTTTAGGGGGGGGCCCTAATCTATGGGGGGAATTTTCTTCCTACAGGGGGCCCTAATTACGGGGGGGACTTTTGCCTACAGGTGGGCCCCATCTACAGGGGGGGACAAATTTGCCTACAAGGGGCCCTAATCAAAAGGGGGGGACTATTCTTCCTACAAGGGGGCCAAATCCAGGGGGGGACAAAATTTTCCCCTAAAGGGGGCCCTAATCTACGGGGGGGATTTTCTGCCACAAGGGGCCCTAACTACGGGGGGGGGACTATTCTTCCTCAGGGGGCCAAAACTACAGGGGGGGGACGATTCTTTACAGGGGAGCTCTAATCTACAGTGGGGGGACTATTCGTTACGGGGGAGCCCAACTACAGTGGGGGATATTCTGCCTACAGGGGGGGCCTAATTACGGGGGGGGGGACTTTCTTTTCCCACGGGGGTCCAAAAATCACGGAGGGGATATTTGCTTACGGGGGGACCCTAACACGGGGGGGGGACTTTTCCAACAAGGGGCCCTAATCTACAGGGGGGGACTATCTGCTACAGGGGGCCCAATCTACAGGAGGGGGATATTCGCCTACAGGGGGGCCCCACCACAAAAAAAAAAAAAAAACTATTTACTACAAGGGGCCCTAAATCTAAAAAAGGGGGGGAACTATTCCCCCTCAAGGGCCCAACACAAACTTTTCCCCCAAACCAAGGGGGCCTCTACAGGGGGGAAAAAACGGCCTACGGGGGCCCAATAGGGGGAATATTTCTCCTACAAAGGGGGCCCCAAATCTACAGGGGGGGAATTTTCGCCACAAGGGGGCTCAGGTGTTTGTTTGGGAAACACGGGCAGGGTGGAAGGAGGAATCACAGGAGGGTCGGAGAAAAGAAAAAAGGGAAATAAACACCTCAACAAGGACCCCCCTAAGGCCCAATTAAGAAAACTTTTTGCAAAGCACTGGAAGGTTTCCACAAAAGGGTCACTTTTTTGAGGAAAAGGGGTTTGGTGTATGTTTAAACACTAACAGTTATTTTTTTTTGCGGGAACTTTTTTAGCAAAATTAGGTGGGAAAAAAGCAAAAAAAAAAATTTTTCCCCGGAAATTGTTCTTTTCTGGTTTTTTCCCAGTAACAAAAGGTCAAAGGGATTTCCCCCCTTTCCCCCCCCGAACCCCCAAAAAAAAACAATCACAAGCATATTTTTTTTCTTGTGCCCCCAAAAACATTTTTTTTTATTTTTTTGGGGTGGCGAGGTGGGGGGGGGAAAGGCGGGGTTTGGTCGGGACGGACGGGGAAGGGGAGGAGCGGGGGGTTGGGTGGGGGGGGGGGGCCCAGACGTCCAGCTGTATGGGGCCCCAAAATTTCTGTGGCGGCCCCCTGCATGTGGAGGGGGGAATTCCCAGCATGTTCCCACGTAAAAATGGACGGTTGACGGGGGGGCCACTGACTGCAACGAGCCAGGGGGGACGAACAGGGTCGAAGGGGGAAAAGTGGAACTTAGACTTCGAGCCTTTCCCCCAGAGCATCCAGCCCCGGGGTAGCTTTTTAGAAATTTCTGGACGAAAAGGTTCATGACATGTGCCAGGAAAGGGATGTGCCCCACCCCTCCCCGATCTTAAGGGGGGGGCCAAGATTTGTTTTTTCGCACCCCCACCTTCCCTGCACAAGGTTCTTGTCCCCCCAGCCACGCTGGGGGTCTCTTGCGGGAGCGTCCAAGCTCCGACCTGTGTGTGGAGGGTTAAGAAGATTTAATTTAAAACCCCGGCCGGGTTTCTCGGGCAGGATGCACCAGAGGCCCCTGGGGGAAAAACCCCCCTGCACCATCCCTGCAGTTTGAAGAGCTTTCGCCGACCCTAGAGCCACGGTCCCCCCAGAGACATCCCCCCCAGCCACCATGAGCTTCAAGAGATATAGCGGCCTTGGCCGGTTACTAGCCATGGTCGGTGGTAGATGACTTTCCGGCCAAGTGCAAAACGCACTTGAAATTTTAGATGACCGTGGGGCCAGGGCCGGGGGCGGCTTTCCTGGCAAAGAAATGCCTGCTGGTCTGGTATTGGGGCAGGCAAGGGGCCCTGACGGGCGGAAAACCCCTCTGTGTCCCCCAACGGAAAAAGGGAACATTTCCAAGGCCAAAAACCCGGAAATGCCCACTCGGCTTTTGGCTTTTTGGGTTGGTTTTTACCCGTTTTTTTTTTTTTTCTGCTCCCAAACCCGGAAGACAGAAGGGTGGCTGCTGACTGGGCCCTGTCGGCGTGCAGGGCGTCAAAATGGCGGAAGGAGAAGGGGTAGGATGGGCTTGGTGGTCTGGTGGTCTCGGGGGCCCTGGAGGCTGAAACGGAGGACTGACTTGAGAGACATGGGGGGAGCGGGAACGCTTTGGGGGTGGCGGAGGAGGAGGGGGAACAGAGGGTGGGGACGTGTTGAGTCCCCGGGGTCGTCGGCCTTTTTTGGCCAAATGTTTCCTCCATTTCAAATCATGCATTCGCTGTGACTGACATGTTGGTGGGTTTAAACACCTAAAAGGGTTTTTGCCTCCCCCAATCAAACGGCAAAGGCGAAATGACATCGCGGGTGTTTAGAGGCTTGCTCAAGAGGGCCCGGCTTGAGAGGTCCTGGGCCTTCTTGACGGCGATAAGCGAGGAGCGGGGTTTCCGTTTACCGTGGCTGGCGGAATCATATCAGCAGACTTCTGCGACTGCCCTCTCCCTTTTTGAGGTGGGACCCATACTGACACTACCCCATCATCTTCCTCCTCGTCCAGTGATGAAGCGCTCGCAAGCAAATTCTGCTGAAAAGACCACGTTCGGTCCGCAATGTCGTCATCATTATCATCAACACAGGTGACTTCATCGTCCTGGCATTCTGCATCCAGGAGCTGCGGGCTACAAGCAAGAGAGACTGCAAGGCGTTGCCGACCGCCCAGGATTTTTCCCGATTGACTGGCTTCCTTCTCCTCCTTTGATGGCATCAGTAACTGGGCGTCAGAGCAGAGAAAATCATCCTCTTTGGCCTCTTGATCTTTTAACATGCCTTCTGACCCCAACCGCATTTTGTCATCAAAGAGGTCTTCACAAAATGGATTATCCACAGTGGTGGGTACACGAGTTGTCATTTGGGCTGCTTCATGTTGGACGGATGCTAATGATGCTGATGACGACATTTGTGGCCGTGACTGGGAGGACGAGGAGGTAAGACTGCTGGATGCAGGTTGCATTAACCACTGAAGAACAGATTGGCAACGCTGTTCGTTACTGAGATTCACGGGGCCCTGACCCAGCGATGACAGGCCTGACGGTCCTGCAACTGACGATCAGCTGGCATATGTGTTGTCCCCAGCACTGGAAGGAGCACCTTCTCTCGTACCTCTACCTCCATGTCCTACACCCCTCTTTGCTCGCTTACCACCTGAATTTCGCTCCATGTTCAGAAAGATAAAAATTTGAGAAGGTATGGAAGAGTTTTGGAAAGTCTCTTATTAAAAGACGGCAAATCACAGCTATTCTCAAATCCCTCAATCAAAACAAAGTTGCTGGATTCAAATTTAACTGCAAGGTGGCTCTATCAACACAGCTGGCCTGCGCCAAAGTGAAAAAAAACACGTATCTGAAATGTATACGGGATAATAAAAGGTATTTTTTGGCACCTATCAATTCACCTGTGGTGACTACAAAATTGCTGTATTCAAATTTAACTGCAAAGTAGATCTATCAACAAAGCTTGACTGACCAAAAGTGAAAAAAACACCTGTCTGAAATGTATACGGGATAATAAAAGGTATTTTTTTGGCACCTATCAATTCACCTGTGGTGACTACAAAATTGCTGTATTCAAATTTAACTGCAAAGTAGCTCTATGAACAAAGCTTGACTGACCAAAAGTGAAAAAAACACCTGTCTGAAATGTATACAGGATAATAAAAGGTATTTTTTGGCACCTATCAATTCACCTGTGGTGACTACAAAATTGCTGTATTCAAATTTAACTGCAAAGTAGCTCTATGAACAAAGCTTGACTGACCAAAAGTGAAAAAAACACCTGTCTGAAATGTATACGGGATAATAAAAGGTATTTTTTGGCACCTATCAATTCACCTGTGGTGACTATTAAATTGCTGTATTCAAATTTAACTGCAAAGTAGCTCTATGAACAAAGCATGACTGACCAAAAGTGAAAAAAAACACCTGTCTGAAATGTATACGGGATAATAAAAGGTATTTTTTGGCACCTATCAACACCTGTGGTGACTACAAAATTGCTGTATTCAAATTTAACTGCAAAGTAGATCTATCAACAAAGCTTGACTGACGAAAAGTGAAAAAAACACCTGTCTGAAATGTATACGGATATTAAAAGGTATTTTTGGGGACCTATCAGTAAATCCTGTGGTGATACAAAGTTGCTGGATTCAAATTTAACCTGCAAGGTGGCTCTATCAAAACCAGCTGGCCTGCGCCAAAGTGAAAAAAACACGTATCTGAAATGTATACGGGATAATAAGGTAATTTTTTAGCACCTATCAATTCACCTGTGGTGACTACAAAATTGCGGGATTCAATTAAAAAAACTGCAAGGTGGTATATCAACAAAGCTGGACTGGGCAAAATTGAAAAAAACACCTATCTAAAAATTATATTTGATAATAAAAGTGGAGTTTTGCACCTAACAAATAGACCTGCAGTTACTATAAAAGATCTGTATCCTAAAAAGGCAATGCAAATGTCTAAACAAAGTTTGGGCTGTACAATATCCAGTATCCTTTATAGAGCTTGTCTGTGTCCGCCCGCGGGGGCCCTCCCCCCTCCGGTCCCCCCCGTGACTTTTCAGCGGTAGATGCTCTGCCTAACTACCTAAAATCTGCAAATCTCTGATCTAACTAACTTCTAAGGATCACAGCTAAAAGTAGAGCTGTCTCTGTGAAAAAAAATAGAATAATTTCGCTGAGCTGTTTGCTGAGCTGTTTGGACAGAGGCAGAGCGCACACAAAAATAGATCCAGACAGCACTTCAACTTCAAAGCGGTTTATTTTCACCCAAACAGTGCAATGCAACGTTTGAGCTCAAACTGAGCCTTTCTCAAGGCTTGAGAAAGGCTCAGTATGAGCTGAAACGTTGCATTGCACTGTTTGGGTGAAAATAAACCGCTTTGAAGTTGAAGTGCTGTCTGGATCTATTTTGGAGTCTTTATGATACCCGTGGACGGGGTTTCTGGACGTGCACTCATAGTGAAGGGTCTCCGGTGCTGCTTATTCCGTTTTTTTAGAGGCAGAGCGCACGTCCTACTGCTATGAGACGCTGACACACACTGATCATGAACAGGAAGGGCTGTTTTATGTAAAACGAGGTCATGTGATTTTTCCAGCCAATCGCAACCATACACATCCCAGTCAAGACGTCGGACACACATCTCACCCTGCTCTATTCTTTAAACATTCTTTTATTAAAGAATTGAGCAGTTGACAAATAATACAAACTGAAAGATATCATAAAAACAATAGAAGAACGACGAAAAAGGACAGGTAACTGAATAACCGATAATAAAAATCATGGATATTCGGACATAAACAAATACATTTTGTTGAATAATAATAATAATAATAAACATGTTGTTATGAGATAGAACAAAAAGAATTATTGTACTACAGTAGATGCACAGTAACTAGAAGATAACCATAGTTTCCCAAAAGAGATTTTCTCTTATTACAGACATAAGAAGGGTCAATTAACTTCTTTTCCACAGGCACAATTGAGATTAATTCTTCTGAAAAACCTCAATTATATAGAGGGGGGCTTAGGTTCTTTCCAAATTTTGAATGCAATAGCTGTTCTGGCTGCTATAAGAGTGTGAAAAAGAATTGTGCGGAGGGATGATGGGAAGTAAAAACATAAAAACCCAATATCTAAAAAAGCAAGAAGTTTTAGAGACTGAATTCCAAAATTTTTTAAATAAACTGGACACCCCCCCCAGACATGTGCATGGTGCCTTGTTGACCGAAACCTCTTCCAACATTGATCTGATGATCCAGGGAACATCTTAGCTAACCTTGAGGGGGTAAGTACCACCGTAGGTGGATCTTAATCATGGTTTCTTTATGGTTTATGCATCTCGATAAAGAGGAAGAGATGGTTTGTGCTTTTGTCCATTGATCCTTAGAGAATTGGGAGGATAACTCCTTTTCCCATTTCAACATAGTCGGGAACTTGGAGGTGGGCTCTTTGGCCAATATTGTGTGGTATGTTATAGAAAGGCCTTTTTCGAAGCCTTTTTTTTTTTGCAAAGAGAAAGTTGTGGAAATCAGGATGTGTGGGTGAGGTGTCTGGCCATTTTATAGTTTGGATCCAATGTCTTATTTGCAGGAACTGATAAAAAGTTGAGCGAGGCAGAGAATAAGAAGTAGAGTATGTTAAATGAGAGAGGTTTTAAATCCTAAACGTTGGTCAATTGTGAGGATGCCATGTTTCTGCCATTTTTTAAAAATTAAGGGTATCATTCCAGATTTTAAGAGATTTAAGGATATATCCCCCTTTTACAAGGATGATCCAATTTGTTAGGTATGACGAAAAGTAGACCAAAGTTTAAGAAAGGTCTGTTATTGACCTAAGTGTAGAGGTTGGCAAAGGGGCACCAAGTAATGAGGATTTAAGATTTTTACTCTAAGGGATAGGGTGTAAATGAATGAGATTCTATTTGAGACCACATGTTAGAATCAGATTGCGCCATAAGTGAAAGGCTTGCTCAAGCAAAAAGCCACGTTGTAAGCAAGGAAAAATTTGGGGCTGCTATTCCTCCAATCCTTATTGCTGAGGAAAAGAGGTCTCATTTGACTCGGGGCTTTTTCCCACACCAAAAAAGGTAGAGAAAAGCTTTTGGAATTTAAGATTCATTGCGGTAGGTATAAGATAGGGAATTGCTCTGCAGATGTATATTTTATTTCGGTAGCAATGACATTTTAAACGCATGAATTCTTTGCTATCCAAGATAGGTAAGGGTTGCTAACCTTTGATTTAAAACTTCTAAATCAGACAAAAGGGAATTATAATTCAAATCAATTGTATGGGAAGGGGAAGAAGTGACTTTAATACCTAAATAATCGACTTCGTCTTCAGCTAGCTTGAAGTCAAAGGTTTTTAAAATGGCATTTTTAGATTTAGGATTATTTATAGGAATTATAGATGACTTTGTGGTGTTTAGTTTGTAATAAGATATCATAGAAAATGTAGAGAGGATATTTAGGATGTTAGGAATTGAGGATTGTGGATTTGAAACAATTAAAAATAATGTCATCTGCTTTATAGACTTATTTTATGGTTAGTCTGGTTAACTAGGAGACCGGATATACGTGGGTTATTTCTAATATGTTCAGCCAGGGGCTCGACACACAAAACATAAATTAGCGGGGATAGAGGACACCTTGACGGGTGCCGTTAGTTAGGTCAAAAGGGGAGGAGAGAAAGCCAGAGTTGGGGAACAGATGCTGAAGTTTTGTATAAAGGGCTGTGATTGCATCAAATATATAACCAGTAAACCCCAAATTTGATCAAGACTCGTTAAAGGGTATTGCCAGTTGACTCTATCGAAAGCTTTTGCAGCGTCAAGTGACAAAAAAGCTACATCTGTGTCCGATGATCCTGCAATTTCTACCAAGTCCACAATCGACGTGTTGCACCCTCTGGCTTGGCGACCTTGGACAAATCCAGTTTGATCTTTATGTATAAGATTGGGTAAAAACAGTATTAAGGCAGAAGCTAATATTTTTGCATAAATCTTAATGTCTGTATTCAATAATGAGATTGGTCTATAGTTCGCAGTGTTGTCAGTAGGTTTACCTGGTTTTGGGATTGTTGTGATAGTGGCTAATAAGCTCCTTTGGGGGATCACGGGAAGTGGCAATATCATTACATAATGTCAACTAACTGGGGAGAAAGAATTTCTTGAGAAACAACGATAATACTCTTTGTAATGCCATCAGGTCCAGGGGCTTTATTCATTTTACTATGACGAACGGAAATGCTCAACCTCTGTTAAGGATATTGGTAAGTTTAGTTTTTTTTAAATGAATGGGGGAAAGAGTCGGTTTTAAAGATTATGGGAGTTAGGAAATTATTTAAAATCACAGTCTAGAGGAGCAGGAATAATTTTCAGATGACTGAAGATTATAGAGATTGGCTAAAAGGATGCAAATTGTTCAGCAATATCTAGTGGATTAATGAGTTTATTACCTGAGGAGGAAGTCAGATGGGGTATTTTAGATTTTTGCGTGCTGAACTTTGATTTCTTCTGGCTGTAGTTTTGTGGGTCTGTCTCCTTGTGTGTAAAATTCCCATTTCATTTTAGCGAGATTAAATTCATATTTCTGTAGATACAAAATACGTAAATCATTCCTTAAGGGAAACTAAATTATTCTGTTTAGTCGGCGATGGATTAGCTTTAAAAACGCCTCCAGGTTTTTGATATTAAGTAATAGGTTTTTGAGAGAAGATTGGTATTTCTTTCTAGATCTACTAGCTAGTTGAATAAGGATACCACGAATAAAGCCTTATGGGCACACCATAGCATTTAGGAGGAAGAAGCCCGTGGGAGTATTAAAATGAAAATAATCTTTAAGTGTGATTTTAAATAGGTGATATTTTTCTGGATTTTTTAGGAGAAAGTTGTTTAGGGGCTCCCGAGGGGTTTCTGAGGGTTTTGGTACGAAGTCTCAAGGATCATATCTACTGGTGCGTGATCAGACCAGGTAATTGATCCGATGTCAGAGGGGAGAAGTTGTGTTATAAAATTTTATCAATTGAAAAAGTCTATACGGGAGTGGACCTGTTTTGGAGAGAAAAAAAAGGTGTAGTCTCTTTCTGTGGTATGCAAATAAGCCAGATATCGGAAGCTCTTCCTCTAGTAAGAAAGAGTAAAGATCAGGTGTAGATTTTCCTCTCGATTTTAGGGGCGGGTCTATGTCATTTTTTACCACTAAGTTGAAATCACCACATTCAATAAGTCCGCCTTTCTAACGTTCTTAGCTGTGGAGATGACTTTTCGGATAAAAGTAATTTGTTTTTCATTAGGCGAGTATAGTGTAACAAGAGTTTTAAGGTTTGGAATAATTTCACAAATCAATATAATGGGAATCGACCTTCGGATCTATAATCTTTTGGTGTAAATTAAATGAGATTGAATTTCTGACTAAAATTGCGACGGCCCGCTTCTTTTTAGAGGCGGTGAGTGGAATGAAGGGGAAATTAAGCATTTTCAACTATGTGCTCATGGGTAATAAATGTGTCTCTTGTAAACAAAAAATATCAGCTTTGGATTTAGTTACATCTCTCCACAGCAAGAGCGCTTAAGCGGGGAGTTAAACCTTTCCCCATTGTAGGTCCAAAACTTTAACGACATAAAATGAGATATATAAAAAGTATGGAGGACCGCAATACATTATCAAGGAAATGCTGATAACCTCAAGAGATGCCACTAAATTTGGGAACAGTGAAACAAAATCCACGATAAAATATAGAAAGTTTCAGAAAAAACTAGAGAAATATAAAAACATAACATTACAAGAAATTATTCCTTCAGGAGGAACACAAAGGAGCAAGTCCTGCCTTGGAACCTGTAAAACAAGAAAACGCTGAAAAGCAACAAAGCGGAGCATCCTCTGCCAGTCATATTCGAGTTAGGAATTAAGATGTAAAGGATACTGAAGAGGGTCAGTCTGCAGGTTTTGAACGAAGTCTGGATTTTTTTATCAGACCACAGAGGTGTGATCATCTCTGGACATGATGTTTTTTTTGGGGCTGGGCTGGGTCACATGGAGCAAGCAGGTTCCGCTTCTTAGAATAGTAAAAAACTTCTCCGGCGGTTGCAGGTATATTGAGTGCCTTTTCTAGAGATTATAAGTTTGAAACCGGAAACCCCATCTATAAACAATCTCCTTGTCACGAAGAACTTTGTGAAGGGTTGGAAACTGTTTCCGCCTCATCATCGTAGCTGCAGAAAGGTCAGGGAAAATTGATATAGCTTGAAAGCGCTTGGTAGGGACTCCACTTTGCGGAGCGCACGAAGGAAGTCTTCCTTATATTATAAAAGTGGATGCGTGCTATTGTGTCCCTTGGGACTTGTGAGGTAAATTCCTCGGCTTGGGGATTCTGTGGATCCTGTCAATTATGAGATCTTGTTTAGTGCTGGGGGAAGGGTGAATTCCATGAGGTCTGTTAGGTAAGCATTTAATTCATCAGGCATAACTGTTTCAGGAATAACCTCGAAATTTTCACGTTATTACGCCTTGATCTGTCTTCAAGGTCCAAGACTTTGTTGGAGAGATGTTTTCCTCCTCTCCTTTGAGCTCTATTAGCATCTATTAAAACTGTTATGGGGGTTTTCAATTCTGCCATTTAGATTAATATGGTCTTTCTTGTTTCTAGAGAGTGAAAAACCCGTTTAAGTTCAGACATCATTTGCTTCAAGTCAGAGTGGAGTGTGGTACGGAAGGAAAAAGAAGAGCTGCTGCAACTATTAGTTGTTAGGGGTTGCGCTTCAAGAGGGTCTTGCTGTTCGATATCTACAGATTCCGCCCGGAGGAACAGGACGCGAGGGTGATGGATATTGTAGACCTCTTTTAGTAGTGGTGCTCTTGGGCAGATGAAGAAGTAAAAAAATTTAGGGAAGTTTGGCGGGTTTTTTCTCGGGTTTTTTTTATTTGTGCCTCCCATAATGATTCCCTTTCTTCGTAATAGCGATCTGTGAAAATTTTCGCCAAATAGGTTTTGATATCGGTAGAAGGTATATAAATGAAGTGCCGTCAACCCTTTTGGAAATTGTTTAGGTGGTTAAATAAGATTAAAGGTACAACTCAGAGGGTGAACAGATTTCAGCTTATTCCGTGGCTACGGAGGAAGTTTTTCAGTTGCTTTAAAGAGAGTCTCTAAATGTGTTGCAGTGGTGGGTTACACTGAGGAAAAGGTTTGCACTGGGATAGAAGGAGGTAGCTTTGTTGTGAGTCAGTTAATGTCACTGAGACAGTAATGAGGGAGGGAGGTATAGATAAGGTATGTCCAAACACAGTTCAAAGTATAGTGACAGGGTTTTGAAGTAAAAGAAGCAAATATCCCTCTGAGGAGTGCAAAATACTCCCTTTTTCCAAAATGAAAGCAGACAACTTCAGTAATACAGGAAACCAGCTGACAGGATTCTTAAAATGTCCAATAAGCATACAGTGTCTGAATTCAACCTCAGTTGATGGAGACTTATTAAGAGGGTTGATAACTTCAGGCAGGTGGATAATAGTATTCTAGAGAGTCATAGAGTTATAGGTAACCACTGTGGTTGTTTGCAATACTAGTAAAAAGTAATAGGGTATAGCGTGAGAGCTGGCACTTTTGTATATAGACAAAAGTCTCCAGGAGCCTTAAAGACTGTCAGGTCTGTTTAGCACTGGGGCCTCTCTGCACTGCAGTATGACTGTTGTGAGGTGCACCCTGAGTTTTAGGGGCCTGGTATGTCGCAGCAGTGGGATAGATGAGCTGGTAATCAGATCTTTTATGCACCAAACTTATGTACCAGCCTGTGCTTGATCCCCCTTGCAGATCAGATAAATCTCAGTTATTGCAGGCAGCAGAGTAAGAGGGTGAGATGTGCCACATAGGACACTGACTGTCAGTAATGGCGTGGACCCTGGATATGGGCAGACTCACCAAAGCCGTGGAGAAGGTATGTGCCACTGCAAATGTCCCAAAGCAGAGTCCCTGATATCTGCTGTTGCTCTTGCTGCCTCATGACATGTTCAGTTGCAGGCAGAGGAGGAAGCTTGAGTAAGCTGCAGCAGGCCTCTGATGAAAACTCTGGTAATCTCTGGAGGATTTTGATTGTAGATGGCTCTTTTTGCTCAGTTCTTCTTCCCTGAATCAGAGAGGGCAGACTGGTGTCCAAAAAGACTGGATATGTGGGCTTATTTGAGCAGATTTGGACTGGCTTCAGAGGAGCTCACAGGAGATGTGTCTAGCTACAGTGCCATCCAGGCCACGCCCCGGGTTCACCCTGCTCTATTCTGTAAGCTGATTTGCTGGCCGCCAAAATGACAGGAAGGGCCGAAAATGGCGCGATGTTAATAGATTATGCCAGATTTTAACCTAAATTATCGCGTGATCTAAAAAATCCGATCAACGTAAATACCGTGCCGATTTCAACTTTGTCGATAATAATCGCTCAACACTATTTATAAGCAAATTTTATCTTATAGAGCTTCTCATTCTGCTTATGAGAAGCAGAAGAGAAATATCCTTGTTCTGTCTTGAGATAGCTGCTATCCCTGTTAACAAGCAGAGCCATTACATTTAACCCACAATCATATATAACCTTTAAAAATGCTGCTTGACAATTTTTTTTTCAAAAGAAGTCTGGTTTTTCTCCTACATTTCAATATTTGTCTCTATATTTTGTAGAATCCCTGCAAAAGCTTTATATTTATACCATTCCAAGTGGTTGAAAAGAGCAAGAAGCTTAAGAAATCAGAGGGTTTTTGAGCTTTCATAGAAAGGCCACACAGTAAATTATACTTAGTTATACATAGTTTCTTGTGCAATTTTTTTGTCAGCTTATGAAAAAAATGTTTGACTTCTTTGGGTAGCATTTCTTTACTGAGATAATTTTTCATAAACATTTTTCCAGACAAATCCTTTAGAAATGCCTGTAAAAAAATGCTTAAAAAAACATAAAAATGATCAGAAAAAATGCTGTGTGAAACCTTTAAAGGGGTGTTCTCACCATGCACAGAGCCACAGACAGCTTCAGGCTCTCACTTCCTTCCTTTAAAGGGGTGTTCTCACCATGCACAGAGCCACAGACAGCTTCAGGCTCTCACTTTATTCCTTTAAAGGGGTGTTCTCGCCATGCACAGTGCCACAGACAGCTTCAGGCTCTCACTTCTTCCTTGGGGGTTTATGGGAAGTGGCTTCACTTCTTCCTTAAAGGGGTATTTTCACCATGCACAGAGCCACAGACAGCTTCGGGCTCTCACTTTCTTCCTTTAAAGGGGTGTTCTCATGATGCACAGAGCCACAGACAGCTCCAGGCTCTCACTTCCTTCCTTTAAAGGGGTGTTCTCACCATGCACAGTGCCACAGACAGCTTCAGGCTCTCACTTGCTTCCTTCAGTCTGTGGGCAGGTCTACAGCAGTGATTGGCATATCATCTCTGCTATTTCTATCTGAGCCTGTTAGGCTATGTTCACACGGCTTAAAATGGGACATAATTATGCGCGTGATTACGTCCGTAATTACGTCCCTAAATACGCCTAAAATAATGGTCAGGGGATATTCAATTGATTGCAATGTAAAATACGTCTCCTTGTTCACACGAGGCGTATTTACATGTCGTAATTGCGCTGCGTTTTCACAGCGTAATTACGATCACAAAATCAAGTCCCCTGTCAATTATTGAGCCGTATTTGCGACGTAATTACGCCTTCTATCCCCATAGAAAATAATGGGGAACGTATTTACGTCATGAAAATCAGTGCCACACTTTTGTGATGCGTATTTGCAGCGAATTTCGCTGCAAAATTTGAAAACCTTTTAAGGGGGGGCCCCCCCAAAAACCCCGCACTTACTCTCATTTCCCCCTTTTTAAAGGTTTTTCCCCCCGGCCAAAAATTTTCCTTTTTTTTTTAAAGGGGTCCTCCAAAATCCCTAATTTTGGGGTTTTTTTTTGGGGTTTTTCCCCCCCCTTTGGGGGGGGCCCCCAAAAAAGGCCCGGCCTTTTTCCCTTTTTCCTTTTTTGGGGTTTTCCTGCCCCAAAGAAACCTTTCCAGCCCCTTTCCTTCCTTAAAAGGGTTTTACCTACTCCCAACAGGTTCGGAAACTTTTCCCCCTTTTTTTGGGGTCCAAACTAGGGGTTCTTCTGTACCCCTGAGCCGTTAGCGGGGAACCCGGGGTTTGAAATAAACCGCTGGCCCCGGAAAAAGCCCTAAATCCCGGGGAGGAACTTTTTTAAAAAACCCCCCTTTTCCCCGGGTTTTTTCATGTCAAAAATTTTTTTTCCCAGGAAATACAAAAACCCCTTTTTTTTACCTTTTTGCGACGAATTTTCCCCTTTCCCCAAAAAATAAGGGGGAACTATTTCCCCAAAAATTTTTCCCCCTTTTTGGGTAGCTTTTTGGGGTTTTAGCAAAAATTTCGGGCCAAAAGGGTTCCAGCCTCACCAAAACTTCTTTTTTTGTACTTTTTTGGGGAGGTAATTTTTGGAACTATTTTAAAGAAAATTCGTTTAAAGCCATGCCCAGAAAAATTCCGGGGTTTAATACCCCAAGCATTCCCGGGGTTGCCCATCCAAGAGCCCCGTTTTGGGGCCCTCAACGGGGGAAATTTTAACCTTGGCTATGGTAAATCAAAATCATTCGTCCCCGCAATTAAACCGGGATTTGCAAAAGGGGGGGGGAGGCACAGGCCCCCACTTTCATGCGGCAAACGTTTTTGGGTTGCGAGTGACGTTTTAAAGTTAATGTTTTTAAGTCAGTCCCTGGTACTGGTTTTGAAATTTTTTTTAAAAAAAAAATTTTTGACTTTAAGGCTTTAAATTACTCCCACTTATTTTTTTTTAAAAATTTTTTTTTTTAAACTTTTTGGGCCCAATGTGTTTTTTGCTTGCCTTTTCTTTTTTGTTTAACAACGGTTCTTTTTTTTTCTAAAATTTTTTACTTAATTTTTTTAACCCCCCCCCAAAAAATTTGATTCCTGCTTTTTTCAAAACCCTTTGCGGGTTACCCCCCGGTTTAAAAATTTAAAAAAAAGAAAAACTACTGACCCCTTTTTTAAATTTTTTAGTTTTTTTCGGGAAAAAATTTGCCTATTTTAACTTTTGTTTTTCCCCACAACCAGCCCTTTTATGGGGGTTTTTCCCCCCCCCTTTTATTTAAAATGAATACCTTTTTTTTTAAAAAAACCCCTTTTTTTTTTGGGAGGGGGAAAACCCAAAAAAAAATTTAGCGGGGTTTCCGTTCCTTTGCCTTTTTAAAAACCCCTTTTTCTTTTTTTTTTTTAAAAAATTTCGTTTTTGTTTTTTTAAAAAAAAATTTGGGGTCTGGGAAAAAAAAAAAAAAAAAAATTCTTTTTTTTTTTTTCGGGCCAAGCCCCCGCCAAAAAAAAAAGGGGCTTTCCCCCCACCTGACCGGCAGGGGAAGGGGTCTGCCTTGTGTCCCGGGGGGATTGCGGCCTAAAAAAAAAAAAATTTCAGTTTTTTTCCAAATTGTTTCCCCCTATTTTTTATATGTAGCCCTGGGGAAAACCTTTTAAAGGGGTTTTTCCTGGGCCAAAATCCCCCCCCTTTTTAATTTTTTGTTCTTGCGTCAAAATGTCCAAAAAAAGATTTTTTTATCTTTGTTTAAAAAAACTTTTCCTCGTGTTTCTTGGACCCCCCTTTTTGGTTCCCCTTTTTTCCCCCCCCAAAAAAGGGGAGGGCCGGAGTGCAACCGCGGGGTTGTTTGGTTCGAAACATTTTTAAAACCGAAAAAAAGGGCTCTAGATTTTTCGTGGCCAGAAACTTTTTCCCTGAAGTTCACAAGGATCCCACCCCTAAACCCCCTTGTTTTTAAAAAAATTTTTTTTCAAACCGGACGTTAAATTGGGGGGGGGTTGGGGGCCTTTTTGGGGCCGCTGGATCAAGAAGGGGCGCCCAGTGGACCCCCCCCCCAAAAGGGAAAAAAACCAAAAATCATGTTCCTCCCCACGACGCCAGCTCTGGAGTGTATATTTTTTTCTGGGTTTTTTTACATGTTTTTTTTTTTTTAAACGGTTTTTTTCAAATTAGCATTTTGTTAAACCCTGTATCAGCTTTGAAAATAGGTCCATCACCTTTTTAATTTTTTTAGCATAACTATTTAAAAAAAATTTATTTTGGCTTTTTAAAAAAAAGGGAAATAGAAAATAGCTGTAGAAACCCGTTTGGGAAATTTGGGCGGGGTACCTGCTATTCAGCTGCTTTCATTTGTGGAAACGAGCATGTGCCCAAATAATTTTGTTTTTGACCAGCTTTTAAGAAGGGTTTTTGTTTTTGGGTGACCTTCTGGAAATCCGGGCCGAAAATAAGCACAATGCCACTGAGGAAAATCATTTCAAAAAAACTAAAATTTGTTTCTCTTTATTTCAGAACATCGGGAAACTTCCCCCCCGGACAATTAGTTAACACAGAGCAGAGGGAAAAGACTGGGGAAGGGATTGGTGCCTACCAGTATAGCGGTGCTACGAGGGGGAGGGGGCACCATCGGGGGATCCCCAAGGGTGGGGCCCCACACCGATACCCGTTTCTTGGGGGGAGTGGGGCCCTACCCAACAGCCCGTAGTACCATCCAGCCTCAGCTGTGGCTGCTGCCCCTCCCTCAGGGCCTACCCCAACCCTAGTGCGTCCCGCCACTCCCCCCCAAACCCCACCCCTTTTCCCAAACCGGTCCTGCGTGGCAGGCGTAAACCCCTCTACAGGGGAAAAAACCTCAAACACACAGCGAGCTTATTTCCCCAGCAGAGGGGGGGTCGGTGGCCGGGTCACACACAACTCCCTTTTTGGGGAGGGAGAAAAGCTGCCCGCCTTTTGTCTCCCCAAAAGTTTACAAATCAAAGTAGGTTTTTTAATTCCTGGGGGCGTCTTCGCTTTCCGGGCCCCCCTCTGCCCGATAAAGGGGGACATGATAGCTGCAGCGTTGGTATTTTTGGGATCCGGAAAACCTCCCCCCTTGGGCACCCTGCCCCCCCCCCATTCCGCATTCCATACCCCCTACCCCATTTTTCTTTTTACCGCCCACCACATCCCCCACCAGTCCCCCCCCACCTATCCTCCACCCCCCCACGAGGGGCCAACCGCAAAAACCCTTTTTCCCACGACAGTCTCAGCCCAGCGTGGGAGTTTTCTGCCCGGATCTGCAGCCCCACCCTCCGCCCTACTCCGAGCCTTCCTCCCCCGGTTTTACAATTATTAGTTTTTTTTCTTTTTTTTTTCCGGTAAAGATTGAAGCATTTTGTAAATAGTTTTTTTTTTTGTTTGCATCAAGTTCGGGGGAAATTTTTTAATGGTGGGTGTATGGGGGGAAGGTTTTTTTTTTTTTTTTTTTTTTAAATAAAAGGGGAAATTTTATTATTATTCTAAAACTGTGTCTTTGGGTTGTTTTAATTTATTTAAAAAACGCCCTTTTTTAATATTTTATGTTTTTTGTAGCAGCTTGAATTTAAAAATTGTTATGCAAGTTTTTTTTTAAAAGTTTTTAAATTTTAAATCTTTTTTTTAATGGGTTTTTAAATTTCTTGAAATATTTTTATTTGCATATCCAAAATTTAATTCCAAAATTTTTAAATTTCTGGTTGCCCATGGGGCCGTCCAAGCTTCTTTTTCCCCAAAATTCCAAAAAAAAAGGTTACTTCCCCCCCCCCCCTGAAAAATTTTTGGGAAAAAGAAAAAGCCTTTCCCTGGGGGCCGGTTTTTTTTTGGCCAAGGGGTTCCCCCAACCCCCAAAAGTAGACAACCAAACACATATCAGTAAACTACAACAAAATACAATAGAAAAAGGAAAAACCCAAAAAATCTTTAAATCAACTAACATTTTTTATTTTTAGTAAAAAAAAAAAACTTTTTTTTTAAACGCATTCTGAAATAGGGGGAAAATACACTGGGACCCCCCAAATTGGGAGAACTTTTCGGATCTGTGTGCAGCAAACCAGAAGTCCCCCCGTGGGGAAAACAGCAACACCAAGTTGGGAGGATCTTGGCGGCAGAACCAAAGCCCCTTGTGGAAAGACCAACAGCTGTCCCTTTTTTTAAACCTGTGAACATAGCCTTTCAGTGAAAAAACGCCAAGGGTTTTAAAATGTAGTCACAAAACTACAAAGCCAAGGGGTTAAAACTTGTCATCTGCTTAGATAAACAAGTTCTTGTTTTACTGATAACACTCAGCAGAGAGTAACTCATCATGGTTGGATGGAAGCTTTGAGCAATCAGGGGGCCCGAGAGAACATGAGATTTTGGGCTTAATCTAACAACAAAAATAAAATCCTTTAACTCCTAAACAAAGTAAAATCAGAACAGCAATGTATTTGGTAATAATCTTTATTTACCTTTGCCTACATATTTAAAGCTAACCCTTGTGTTGAGAGAACCCCTTTAAGGATAAATACCCTTATGTAACCAATATTTTTATTGTTACAATGCTTCTATGCTTCTACAATAAGAAAGAAATTATAGCTGTATTGGTTTTAAGTATTGCACCATTTTGCATAATGTTATGGCAGATTGTGAACTGCAAGTCTCTGCCAACTGCAAAATGTCTCTGGACCAATGTATAAAGTTCCTATGCAAAACTTTAAGGAGGACAGTCTGACTTTCTTTGTTGCCCATAGAAACCAATCAAAGCTCCTCTTTCATTTGTTAAGAGCATTATATGAAATGAAAAGGGAGGTGTGATTGGTTGCTATTGGCAACAACAAAGGTCTTAGACAAAGACAGTTTACATGAGGCCCAAAGTCATTATAGTTTAAAACTTACCCTTTCTCCTATTCTTGCTAACCTCCCAACTGTAGAGAGTATTATATGAGTGCAGGATTTGTTTACGGTCTGTTTACAGTTTATTTGATTTTGTTTATGGTCTGCTATTTTAGGCTATGTTCACACAGCATAGTTGCGGGGCGTAATTACACGACACAATTATGCCGTATGTTCGGGAGCTCGTGACGATCGCCGCGAGCTCCCGCGGGGAGTCCGGCAGCCCGCCGGCCCCATAGACATTCATTACTAGCGACGCGCATTCTCCACTAGTAATTGACATGTCACTTATCTCCCCGCGCGGCATATTGTCCGAGCGGGGAGAGGAAACGTAATCCATAGTTCTCAAAGGAAAATTTTTGGGGGGTTTAACCGTAATGCTGGGAGTTTTCTCCCCCCGGGAATTTTGCGCATACGGCGCAAAAATAGGGGAAAGATATGCCCCAAATTTAACCCGGAAAAACAAAAGCCTTCCCTTGTGCCCCGCAAGACCCCCTTGTGGTTTAAAAGGGAAATCCCTTTTCATTATCCCTTTCTGCGTCCATAAGCCGGAAAGAAGGGGCCCAATGTCATTTCCCTTTTGCCAGCGTTCAATAGCAGCGGGAAGACGGCAGGTAATAAAACTCTCAATTGAGTCCCCGCTCTTAAATCCCCTGTAGGGGGTAAAATTAGTTTTAAAAAAAAAAAATGAAAGGCAGGTGGCAGCAAAACAAACCCCCAAAAATTCATTTAAACTTTATAAATGTTTTTTAAAGCCATAGTTGGAGGGGCTTTGGGGGGACACTCAAATTTAAAACTGCAATAAGAGGGGTTCAAAGGGGGGCCCCAAAAGGAAAGAGCAATAAATAGGTTTTTTTCAGCTCTTTTTTAAAAACAAAGTAGGAAAAAAGTGGCTGTTTTTGGGTGAGGGCCAAGCGGCTGATGTAGGGGGGGGGGTGCCGGGTATTTTAAATAATACATCAACCTTGCTAAATTTTAATTGGTTTATTTGAAAAAAATTGGGTTCCCAAGCCAAACAAACTTAATGTGAACAATGCTCCAGGCCCAGATGGCGTACACCCAAGAGTTGTTAAAGAATTCAGTTTAGTTATTCCTATACCCCTGTATTTAATATTTAGAGATCGATGGTTTTAAACCCAAGGAGATGGCACGGGGGAAAATATGGGGCCCCAATTTTTAAAAAGTACCTGGGTCTTGCCCGGGAAAATTAAAGCCAAAATTTTTAAAGTCTTTTTGGGGGGAAAAATGATTTGGGGGGCTCTTAAGGGACCAATACGGGAAAATGTGTCTAAATCCAATATTATAAGTGATTTTTCCAGCATGGTTTTTACTAAAGACGAATTTGTCAGCCAAACCCTGATCTTTTTTGTGGAAGAGACTGGGGGGGACAGGTCTGGGATAGTGGACCCCATTTGTGAATATATTTGGGACATTTTTGGGAAAACTTTTTTAGGCCCAAAAGGGACCTATTTTGCCCATAGAAACCAAACTTACCCACCCCCTTTTTTCATTAGTGCTCGAAAAAAAAATGACACAGTTGTTTCTGATTGGTTGCTAGGGAAAAACAAAGAAATTCCTAAAACCTGGGACATTTTTCATACATGTCCCCTATGTTTTTTTTTTATTTTTCCCAATTTCTTGCCCCTCATAGGGTTTTTTAATTGGGGGGAAATTTTTGGGGATTATACTCAAAGAGTGGGGGTAAAGGGTTTCCTTTTTTTGTGGGGTTTCCTCGGTTATTTTTTGGTTTTCCCCCAGGGTCAGTAGGGGTTTTGGGCTTTTATTTTTTTTTTTTAAATTACTGATAAAAGGGGGGAAATAAGCATTTTTTTTTTTTTCCCAACGATCCCAAATTTATTTTAGCATTATTGAATCTAGGGGAAGTTTTAAAATTTCAAACCCAACTTGGTTTACCCCGGGGGGCACATTTAAACCAATTGGGGGGGTTTTTGGTTCCAGAATTTTGGCAAAATTTGCCCCAAAAATAATGTTGTATATCCTTTAGGCCAAAAAAAATTAAACCCTTTCCCTTTTTAAAGGGCCCCGGGCTTTTGGGTGGGTTAAATCTGGGTCTCTCTTGTATTTTGGGTTTCCCCAATTCAACCCGACAAATCCGCTTGCTTTAAGATGTCATAGCGGTCATCTCAGAGAAACTTAGGGAAAATCGGCCGGTTTTTCTTTTATTGGGGCTAACTCCTCAAATGAAATTTTGTTTGCCAATATTCACTGCGGTATATGAGGAATATCTATTAGACTCTTTTAAAATCCTTTTACCGCTATAGAAATTTTGCATGTCATGCCCTGGTGCCTTATTTCCGGGGTTCCCCCTTTTTTTCTTCCTTTGGGTTTCCTCGTCTTACAAGGGGCAGGGACTCTTGAAATTTTTCATCTTTGGGTGTTAAAGGCCGGGGTCTGAAACAGCTGTCCCCATACTGCTTAAAGAACGTTGTATTCCCCAGGGATAGGAAACCTTTCATTATGGGATGCATGCCAAAACCTTTTATGCTTATACAATATACGGGGTTTTAGGGCGTGTTGGATATTGGGAATAAAAAATGGACCTAAGCAAATTTTGCTTTAAATTTGGTTTTCCCTTTTAATTTTTTTATTGAAAATTTTATATGCTTTTTGGGGCCACATTTTTATGTGTTTTAGCCGTTTTTTACACAAAAGGGGAAAGGGCCTTGTAAAAGGGGTGTGGCTTCATTTATAAAGGGGATAAGGTTATTTTGCACCCCCAAAAATGCCCAAAAGGGGTTTCCGGGATTTGTTGGCATAATATAAGCCAACTTAAAAAGGGGGTATTAAAATTAGCAAATCTTCATTGGAAAAAAGTGCGATACTTACAAAAGATACTTTAAAATTTTTGGGGCCTTTTTTTGTAAAAACTATGGGAACAGCCAAAGTCCCATTTGCCCAAACAAAATCTTTAGTACAAATGTTCAAAACGGCAATAAAAACCTGTAATCCAAATGATCGATTGCTGGTCTCACACACGAGCTCCAGGTTTTAATGCCGTTTGAATATTTGTACTAAAGATTTTGATTGTCTATGGACTATGTGCTGTTGCATATGAGTTTATATTAAAGAGCACGAAGTTTAAAGCTATCTTTTGTGAGTATACGACACATTTTCCTATGAAGTTTAAGTATATGGGGCAAGTGGGGTCCGGACCGATGTCGGTATACTGAAATTTAAGCTTTAAAAGTGCTCTATTTATATAAAGTATGAAGTTAGACTAGACAGTTTTAACCTGCGCCAGATCTAAGTGGATTATTTAAATGGACTATCGAAACTAGATAGTGTACAGGTTATGTGCTTTAACTTTTATATCACATACAAATGATGAAGAATCATTATGCTTTGTCCAATTAAAAAGATGATGATATTTTGTAGACAATAAGCATGTGTTGGAGCAGTGTTTTGTACTAAACTGCACCTGATTTATTCTATAATGTTATAGATCCAGTCTGATGGCAATTTTGGGATCAGGAATGGAATATTCTTTTAGGATCAGTTCATGCCTTATCAGTTTCAAAGTCTTCATCAGTAGGTGAAAATTAAACTTAAAAATTTCCTTTACCACTCCTTTCATCCACACCTTTCCTCACTCTTGGTTAAACTTGATGGACATCTGTCTTTTTCAACTGTACTATGAACGATGTAATCTTCGGTCCTTTCACGGGTGGTTAAAGACACTGAAAACCCCTTGTTACAAGCATATCTGTCTATTTTGTGTTCACACATTTTTACACCCTTTTTTTTGGTCTCCCCTTGTCAAGGTCTTTTTGGGAAGGGTCTAGGGGCTCAGCCTTTTCCCTTTCTTCACAGAATCCCTCAGCATGAAATTTGGGGCCCAGCCACAAACTGACTCATTTCCTGCCAGAAATTGTTTTACAGACTACCGCATCTTTGAAATATATGTTCAATATAGCATTGGATTATCAGAAAATGGTGGGCAAAATATATGTAAATATTTACAAGCTGAAAAAAAAAAAACACAAAATGAAAAATTTTCCAAAATATATATATATATATATAAAAATATATAATTATATATATATTTTAAATATAATTTTTTATAAAAGGGGGAAGAGCATAGGGTGGAGACTAGAGATGGGTGAATCGATCCTAACGAAGTGGAATTCGTTTTATAATTTCAGGAAAAATTCTATTCTGCACGAAAGCGAAGTTTATGGTTTTAGCGGAACAAATCGCTTTTTCTAAAATGGCCCGAGCAATGTGTGACAGGGCAGAGAATTTGGTAAAAGAAAGGAACACTTAAATGACACGTGCAGAATGAAGCCATTCGAACCCCGCAGGTTTCTGTGACGAAAATAAATACGGACGCCGTGTTAAATTTCCACTTGTCTCCCGTCACAAAACATTATTTGTGCAGCACTATATTGCACTGTGTGCAAAACAACCCCCTTTTTTGAGCTACTGGGGTAAAGACCCTTTACAAAAGTGTGTATTCACACCTGTTCCTAACCCGCGGTTTTAAATTTTTTTTGTTTTATTTGTGGGGGGGATTTCCCCAAAATTCAGGGTGTGTTATTTCGCCCCATACAGCCTGAATTCTATCTGGGTTTTTTTGAGGGTATTTTATCCCCCCGGTTTAAGTTATCCTCTTGTTTTGTGGGATAATTAGAAGTCAAATCCAGGGTGTATGTATTTCTGCCCCATATAGCCCGAAATTTCCCTCTGGGGATATCTGTAGGGGATTTTTATACCCCGGGTTAATTTATCCCCTTGTTTTGGGGTAAATGGAGCAAATACGTGTGTTTATTTTTCCCCCCAATATACGTGAATTCCCATCTGGTTATTTTGTAGGGTTTTTTTCCCAAGGGTTTTTTTTCCCTTAGTTTGTGATGTAATTTTTGAGTCTAAAAAACAAGGTGTGTGTATTTTCTGCCCCATTTTATCCCTAAAATTCCATTGTTTTTTTTCTTTTGGGTTTTTTAACCCCAAGGGGTTAAAATTTTCCTCTTGTTGTGGGGAAAAATAGGGGGTAAATTTACAGTGTGTTTTTTTTCCCCCCAATATACCCCTAAATTCCCAAATCTGGTTTTTCTGTGAGTAATTTATCCCCAAGGGTTGTTAATTTATCTTTTGTTTGGGGGGTTTAATTTTGGGGTCAAAATCCCGGGGTTTTGGGGTGTTTTTCCTGCCTCATATACCCCTAAATTTCCCATTGGTTTTTTTCTGGGGGTTTTTTATCCCCAAGGGGTTAATGTATCCCCCTTTTTTGTGGGGTAAAAGGGGGTAAAATAAGTGTGTTTATTTCTCCCCCAAATATAGCCGAATTCCATTGGTTATTTCTGTGGGGTTTTTTTATACCAAGGGTTTTTTTAAATCCCTTAGTTTGTGATGAAATTTTTGGGTTTCAAATACAGGGTTTAGGGTTTTTTTCGGCCCCATATATGCCTGAATTCCCATCTGTTTATTTTGTAGGGTTTTTAAACCCCCAAAAGGGAAAAATTTTATCCTTTTTTTTGGGGGGTAATTTTGGGGACAAAAAATGGGGTTTTGTGTGTTTTCTGCCCCCAATACAGCCTGAATTTTTTTGGGTTTATTTTGTGGGGTATTTTATCCCTAAGGGTTTTTAATTTATCCTCTAGTTTGGGGTGTTTTTAATTTTGAGAAAAAATTTCGGGTGTGTGTTTTTTTTCCCCATAACGCCAAAAATTTTTGGGTTTTTCTGTGGTTATTTTAAACCCAAGGGTTAATTTTTCCTTTTTGTTTGGGGGAAATTTGGAGAAAATTACGTTTTGTTTTTTTTCTGCCCCAATCCCGCCTGAATTTCCATCTGGTTATTTTAAAGGGTATTTTATACCCAAGGGTTAATTTATCCTCTGTTTGGGGGGGAAAATTGGGAGTCAAATTTCTCCCCCATTTTGCCTAAATTTCCTTTTGGGTTATTTCTGTGGGGATTTATCCCCAAAGGGGTTTTGGTTTAAATTTATCCTCTTGTTTGTGGGGAAATTTTTGGGGGTAAAAAATAAGGGTGTGTGTATTTCTGCCCCAAAATACCCCTTAAATTTTCCATTTTAAATTTTTCAAATAGGGTTTTTATCCCCAAGGGGGTTAAATTTTTCCCTCTAGTTTGGGGTTGAAATTTTTGGGAAAATAAATTCGGGGTTTTGTGTGTTTTTATCCCCAATACACCCGAATTCCTTTCTGGTTTTTTTGGGGGGGTTTATTTTTTACCTTTTTTCACAAGGGGTTTTAAAATGGTTTTTTTTTCTTTTTCCGTTTAAGGGGTTTTTGGTTTTTTTTGGTTTTAAAAAAATTTTGAGATAAATACGGGGGTGTGGGTATTATCCCCCTTTTACACCCCCAAGAATTCCATCGGGTTTTATTTCTGTAGGGTATTTTTTTTAACCCAAGGGGTTTAAATTTTTTTTCCTTTTTTTAGGGGTAAATGGAGTCAAAAAAAGGGGTTTTTTGTTTTATTTTGCCCCATTACCCCTTAAAATTCCTTCTGGTTTTTTTTTTGGGTATTTATCCCCAAGGGGTTTTGGGTTTAAATTTATCCTCTTGTTTTTTGGGGTAATTTTGAGAAAAATACAGGGTGTGTGTATTTTGCCCATAAAACCCCTGAATTCCTTTGGGTTTTTCTGAAGGGTATTTTATCCCCAAGGGTTTAAATTTGATCCTTTGTTTGTGGGGGGTAAATTAGGAGTAAAATACAGGGGGGTGTTTTTTTCCTGCCCCATTTAGGCCCTGAATTCCATATTTTTATTTCTGTGGGGTATTTATCCCCAAAAAAAAAGGGTTTTGGTTTAAATTTATCCTTTGGGTTTGTGGGGGTAATTTTGGGGTCAAATACGGGTGTGTTTATTTCTGCCCCATTTTTCCCCTTAATTTCCCTTTTTGGTTATTTTTAGGGTATTTTTCCCCAAGGGGGTTTTAATTTACCCTCTTGTTTGGGGGGGTTTAAATTTTAAAGGAAAAATTTTAAAAAGGGGGTGTTTTTGTTTTTTTACCCTATTTTTTTCATAAAATTCTATCTGGTTTTTTTCTGTGGGGTATTTTTATCCCTAAGGGTTAATTTATCTCTAGTTTGGGTGTAATTTTGGGGATAAAACATTTTTTGTTGTATTTACCCCCATCCCACGCCAGAATTCCTTTCTGGTTTATTTCTGGGGTTATTTATCCCCCAAGGGTTAATTTATCCTTCTTGTTTGTGGGGGGTAAATAGGAGCAAATACGTGTGTTTTTTTATTACCCCATATCGCCTGAACCCATTGGGTTTTTTTCTTTTGGGGTATTTATCCCCAAGGGGTTGGTTTTTTTTTTTTTTCCTTGTTTTTTTGGGGTAATTTTGAGTCAAATACAGGGTGTTGTTTTTTTCTGCCCTTTATATGACTAAAAATTCCATCGGGTTTATTTCTGTGGGGTTTTTTAAACCCCCAAGGGGAAATTTATCCTTTTGTTTGGGGGGGAAATTTTTGGAGCAAAAAAGGGGTGTTTTTTTCGGGCCCCATAAACGCCTAAATTTCCTTCTGGTTATTTCTGGGGTTTTTTTAAAACCCCAAGGGGTTAATTTATCCTTTGTTTGTGGGGAAATTTTTGGGAGTAAATACAGGGTGTGTGTATTTTCCCCAATTTTCCGCCAAAATTTCCCCATTTTGGTTATTTTGTAGGGGTATTTTAAAACCCAAGGGTTAATTTATCCTTTTGGGTTTGGGGGGAAAATTTTGGTTCAAATACGTGTGTTTTTTTTCTGAATTCCCATAACCCCCAAAAATTCCTTTGGGTTTAAATTTTTTGTGGGGGTTTTTTTATCCCCAAGGGATTTTAAATTTATTTTTTTGGGGGAAATTTTGGTCAAAAAACAGGGTTGTTGTATTTTTGCCCCCAAAATTATCCCTGAATTCCTTTGGGTTTTTTTTTTGGGGTATTTTATCCCCAAAGGGTTTAATTTTTTCCCTTTTGTTTGTGGGGAAAATTTGAGACAAAATTTAAGGGGGGTTGTTTTTTCTCCCCCATAACGCCTGAAATTCCAAAAGGGTTTTATTTCGGTAGGGTTTTTTAAACCAAGGGGTTTTTAATTTACCTCTTGTTTGTGGGGTTTTTTTGGGGAAAATAAAAAAAGGGGGTTTTTGTGTGTTTTTTCCCCCCTTTAACGCCCTGAATTCCATTGGTTATTTCTGTAGGGTATTTTTTTCCCCAAGGGGGAAAAATTTTTCCTTTTTTGTGGGGGAATTTTTGGGGAAATTTCAGGTGTGTTTATTTTCCCAAAATTCCTTTTTTCCCTTTGGTTTTTTTATTTCTGTGGGGGTTTTTTATCCCCAAGGGGTTAATTTTTCTTGTTTGTGGGTTTTTTAAATTTTGGAGTAAATTTTACGGGTTGTGTGTTTTTTTCCCCCCAAATTTTAAGACCAAAATTCCATTGGTTATTTCGGTGGGTATTTTATACCAAAGGGTTTTAAATTTATCCTCTTGTTTGGGGGGAAAATTAGGAGTCAAAATCAGGGGTTTTTAAATTTCTCCCCCATTTACCCCCGGGAATTTCCCATATGGTTATTTCTGAAAGGGATTTTACCCAAGGGGGGGGTTAAATTTTACCCTTTTTGTTTGGGGGGTTTAATTTTTGGGGTCAAATACGGGATTGTGTATTTTGCCCCTTATACGTTGGAATTCCATCGGGTTATTTCTTAGGGTTTTTATCCCCAAGGGGTTAATTTATTTCTTGTTTGGGGGGTTTTTTGGAGTAAATTTAAAAGGGTGTTTAAATTTTCCCCCATATACCCTGAATTTTTTTGGGTTTATTTTTTGGGGTTTTTTATACCCAAGGGTTTTAATTTTATCCTTTTGTTTGTGGGGTATTTTGGGTAATACGGGTTTTGGTGTGTATTTTTGCCCTTTAACCCCCAAAATTTCCCCATTTTTGGTTTTTTCTTTTGGGTATTTTATCCCCAAAGGGGTTAATTTATCCTCTTGTTTGTGGGGAAAAATAGGAGGTCAAAAAAAAACAGTTGTTGTTTATTTCCCCCATTATACCCCTTTAAATTCCCAAATCGGGTTTTTCTTTTGGGGTATTTAAAACCCAAAGGGGTTTTGGTTTTATTTTTTTTCCTTTTTTTGGGTGGGGTTTAATTTTGGGGTCAAATACAGGGTTTGTTTTTTTTCTGCCCCTTATACGCCGAATTCCTTTTCCGGGTTTTTTCTTTTAAGGGTATTTTACCCCCAAAGGGGTTTAAATTTTCCTCTTTTTTGGGGGAAAAAGGAGTCAAATACAGGGTGATTTATTTTTGCCCCATATAGGCCTTTTCCTTGGAATTTTTTTTTTCCCAAAACTTTTTTTAGGGGGGAGAATTTTAACTTTGGGTTTTTTAAAATACCAAGGGTTTTTTGTTTTTTTAACCCTTTTTTTCTTTTTTTGTGGGGTAATTTTGGTAAAAATTCAGGGTGTGTTATTTCTGCCCATTTTACGCCTTTTTTCCCATTGGTTATTTCTGTAGGGTTTTTTTATCCCCAAAGGGTTTTAATTTATACTTTGTTTGGGGGTGAAAAAGGGGTTTAAAAATTACGGGTGTTTATTTTTGCCCCATTTATCCGCAACCTCTTTTTTTGAATTTTTTCCAATTTTTTTTTGGTTTTTTGGTTGGGATTTTTTTTAAAACCCCCTTGGGTTTTTTTGGGTTTTTAAAATTTTTTTCTTATTTGTGGGGTAATTTTGGTTTTAGGGGGGTTGTTTTTTTTGCCCCATATGGCCTAAATTTCCCCTTTCTGGTTTTTTCTGTGGGGGTATTTTTTTCCCAAAAGGGGTTTATTTATCCTCTAGTTTGGATGAAATTTTTGGTTTAAAATTACAGGGGATGTTTTTTTGGGCCCATATATCCCTTTGGAATTCCACTGTTTATTTCTTTTGGGTAATTTTCCCCCAAAGGGGGTTAATTTATCCTTTTAGTGGGGGGTAATTTTGGGGGCCCAAAATTTATTTGGGTGTGTGTATTTCTCCCCATACACCCCATGAATTCCATCTGGTTATTTCTGTGGGGTTTATTTTTATACCTAAGGGTTTTTTTAATCCTCTAGTTTGTGGGGGAAAATTTTGGTAAATTTACAGGGTTTTGTTTTATTTTGCCCCATTTTAACCGCCTGAATTCCATTGGTTATTTTTGTGGGGGTTTTTTTTCCCAAGGGTTTTATTTACCCTCTTTTTTTGTGGGGGGTAATTTTGAGTCAAATACGGGGTTTGGGGTTGTTTTTTTTGCCCTTTTAGCCTAAATTTCCATTTTTTTTGTTCTGTTGGGTTATTTTATCCCCGGGGTTTTAATTTATCCTTTTGTATGTGGGGTTTTTGGAAAATACGGGGTTGTTTTATTTTTTGCCCCATAACGCCTTATTCCATCTGGTTATTTCTGTAGGGTTTTTTATCCCCAAAGGGTTAATTTATCCTTTTGTTTGGGGGGGAAATTTTGAGTCAAATACGGGTGTGTTATTTTTCCCCCTTTTCGCCTAAATTTTCCATTTTGGTTATTTCTGTAGGGTTTTTTATCCCCAAAAGGGTTTATTTTTCTTAGTTTGTGTTTAAAATTTTTGAGTAAATACAGGGTGTATGAAATTTTTGCCCCCTTTAAGCCAAAATTTCCCTCGGGTTTTATTTCTTTTGGGTTTTTTTAAAACCCGGGGGGAATTTTTTTTTTTTTTGTGGGGTTTTTTGGAGCAAATAAAGGTGTGTTTATTTTCCCCACCATAACCCCCGGGATTTCTTTGGGTTTTTCCCCGGGTTGGTTTTGGGGGTTTTTTGGGGGAATTTTTACAAAAAGGTTTTTTTATTTTAATCCTCGGGATTTTGGGGGAAAAAATTTAATTTTGGGGGAAAGGGTCAAATACAGGGTGTTTTTTTTTTTTTTTTGAAACCATTTTTATGCCGAATTCCATTGTTTTTTTCTGTAGGGAATTTTTCCCCAAAGGGTTTTAATTTTAAACCTTTTGAAATGTGGGGTTTAATTTTTGAGAAAAAATATAGGGTGGTGTATTTCCCCCCCATACCGCCTAAAATTCCATTTGGTTATTTCTGTAGGGTTTTTTTTATACCAAAGGGGTTTAAAATTTACCCCTTCTGGGTTTGTGGTTTTAATTTTTTGGGGAATAAAAAACAGGGTGTGTGTATTTATCCCCCCCCATAAGGCCTAAAAAATTTCCCAAATCTGGTTATTTCGGTAGGGTATTTATCCCCAAGGGGTTTATTTATCCTTTGTTTGTGGGGTAATTTTGAGTAAATTTACAGGGTGTTGTTTTTTTGCCCCATATATGCCTGAATTCCTTTGGGTTTTTTTTGAAAAGGGTTTTTTAAATACCCAAGGGTTAAAATTTTCTTAATGTTTGGGGGGGTTAAAAAATCAAAAATATAGGGTGTTTTTTTTTCCCCCCCATAACGCTGAATTCCATTGGTTTTTTTCTTTTTGGGTTTTTTTATACCTGGGGTTAATTTATCCTTTTTTTTGTGGGGGTTTTTTTGAGTAAAATTAAAAGGGGTTTGGTTATTTGGGGTTTTTCCCTATATACCCAAATTTTCTTTTGGGTTTTATTTCTTTTGGGGGGTTTTTTATCCCAAGGGTTAATTTACCCTTCTTGTTTGTGGGGAAAAATAGGGGGTCAAATACGGGTGTGTTTATTTCTCCCCATTTTTCGCCTAAAATTCCATTGGTTATTTCTTTTAGGGTATTTATACCCAAGGGTTTTTAATTTTATCCTTTTGTTTTGTGGGGGTAATTTTTAAATCAAATACGGGGGTGTGTTTTTTTGGGCCAAATTTTAGGCCTGAATTCCTTGGTTTTTTCCCTGTAGGGTTTTTTTATTCCCCGGGGGGTTTTTAATTTATCCTCTTTTTTTGGGGAATAAAAAAATTTTTAATTTTGAATTCATTAATTTTTGGGTTTTTGGGTTTTTGGGTTTTAATTTTTTCCCAAAAAAATAAAACCCCCAAAGGAATTTCCCAATCTGGTTATTTCGTAGGGTTTTTTTTAAACCCAAAGGGGTTAAATTTTTTCCCTTTTGGTTTGTGGGGTAAATAGGAGTCAAATCCCAGTGTTTTTTAATTTCTCCCCCAATAAAACGCCTAAATTCCATCTGGTTTTTTTGTGGGTATTTTTCCCCAAAGGGTTTGGGTTAATTTTTCCTCTTTTTTGGGGGGGTTTTTTTAATTTTGATTTAAAAATTACAGGGGGTGTGTTTTTTCCCCAAATAACGCCGAATTAAATTGGTTATTTTTGGGGGTTTTTTATCCCAAAGGGGTTTTTTAATTTATTTCTGTTTTGGGGGTTAATTTTGAGGGAAAATAAAAGGTTGTTTGTATTTTTCCCCTTTTAAAACCCCAAAAATTTTCCCATTTTTTTATTTTTGTAGGGTATTTTATACCCCAAGGGGTTAAATTTTTTCCTCTTGTTTGTGGGGTAAATAGGGTAAAATTTACAGTGGGTTTATTTCTGCCCCTTATACGCCTGAATTCCATCTGGTTATTTCTGAAAGGGGATTTTATACCCAAGGGTTGGTTAATTTACCCCTCTTGTTTGTGGGGGTTAAAATTTTTGATTTCCCAAAAAAAGGGTTTTTGTGTTTTTCTGCCCCTTATTTTCCTAAAATTCCATCTGGTTATTTCGGGTAGGGTATTTTAAACCCAAAGGGGTTTTTTTTTTTTAAATTTAAAAAATTTTTTTTTCCCCATCCCCTTTTTGGGTTTTTTTTGGGGTTTTAAATTGGGGGGAAAAAAGGTAAAACAAATCCCAGGGTGTTTTTTGTTTATTTTTTGGGAACCCTTTTATTTCCCGATTTAATTTTTCTTTCTTTTGGTTTTTTACTTTGGGTTTTACGGGTTATTTTAAATTACCCCAGGGTTAATTTTACCCTCTTGTTTGTGGGGTAATGGGGAAATTCCCAAGTCCAGGTTTGTGTATTTCACCCCACAACATCTCAAATCCAGCCAGTTCAGCCCTCTTGGATTATTGCTATTTGTGGCAAACATTTAAATTTTTTTCCACTTTTGTGGGGGATTCTTTTAAAAAACCGGCTTTTTACATGTAGGCCCCCCCAAAAGGGGTGGTAAAAAGGTTTGGTAAATAAATTTTTTTTTTGCTTTGCCCTTCATTTAATCATTTTCCCCTTTCCCTATGACCCTTTTGTGTCCACTTTAAATTTGGTAAATAATCCTTCTTTTGCTAAAGCCAAAAAGAAACAGGAGTTGATCGAAAAATAATAAGTAAATGGAATATTTGTATGTCTTCTGTGTTTTGTATCCACTCTTGCTTTTGGCTACTTTATCATCAGACAATCCTGATGCAAACAAAGGATGTCATACTAGCCTTATGGCTTCTCCGAAGACACTATCGGTTGTGCTTGTCCTTTTCATTCCTTCGGGACAGTTAAAAGAAGGGGGAAACCAAACATAGTGGCAATGTCATAGAGTGGTGGAGGGTGGAAACAGCATTAAGAAACGACAGGGTGGTCGAATGACAGATTATGTAGGTGGCAGCAGCATGATTAGGCCACAGATTGGCACTATTACACAGTGTGGCGGCAGCAATAGCAGCAGCACCAGGCAGGAGAGTGGCACGTCATAATTTTGAGGTGGCGGCAGCTAGGTTACATAATGAGGAGGTGACGGCAACAACAGCATCAAGCTAGAGAGTGACATGGTGACATAGCCTGGAGGTGACCGCAGCAGCAGCATGAGGAGACCTGAGTGGTGAGGTGGCATCAGCATCAGAAAGCTACATAATGGCCCAGTGAAGAGTGGGGAGGTGGTATCCAGTCCCTGGATAAGATGGTGGGTGGTAGAAAGAGCAGCTGGCAGCAGATGTGTGGCATCAGAATAGTAGCTGAGGGAGGTAGCCAGAAGAATGCAGGGTTCAGGGTCTGCTCCAGGTGCTGCTGCGTACCTAAATCACTGGGGTGGTGAAGAAAGCTGCTCATCAACAACTCCAGACTCAGGTTGCTGCAGATGGCGCTGGTACTGCTCTTAAAACCTCAACCTCCCATAGTAGTTCTCTGGCTGTGGGAGCCGAATGGGACAGAGGCGGGTTGAGGACAGGTGAGGGCCCATGACCTGCTCCCGGGCAATGCCAACTAAAGGTTGTGTCTTACGGATGACTCTTTGATGGGGTTATCAGATGACATCTGGGAGAAAATGGATGACCTAGTCAACCATTCGAGAACCGTTGGGTTGGTGGTCAACACACGGCCGTTAGATGACATCGGAAGCTTTTACCTCGCGGGGGGACCCCTACTGTGATGTCCCCTTACTGTGCTGCAATCTGTGCCTGCTCCAGGAACCTACTATTGCGTTCTTTGACTCTATAGATCTTGGCCCTCAGCTCGGTTCTTTCCAGCTGGCGCTGACATTACCTTGTCAGGCTGTGTTCCCAATTCAGTTATTTGGTCAGTTTTGCCCTTGTAACTGCCATGAGAAGTGAAGTGTGAAGCGACGGCGACTGTCATCTGCGTGTCATACTAAAACACAGCAAAGTCCAAACCAAGCTCCCTATGCATATTTGAGCATGGCACAATGTTCTACAACACACTACAGGATCTCCGCAGCCAGGAAATAACTTTTTTAACACGATTCACCGCAAATAATTTCGGGTCAAAACAATTTTTTTTGCAGAACAATTCAAAAGTGTTCTGAGAAAAACCAATGTCCATGGACAGTTTGCCATTATGTGCAATAAATGGACAACATCATAATGTGTAGGGACATGCCCCCTAACTGGAACCACAACATCTAAACAATTAGAAAGAAGCATAGCATTTCTTTTAGGCTAGGTTCACACGGCTTAACTGCGGGGCGTTATTTCGCCCCACAATTATGCCGTGGGGGCGGGGCGGGAGGGGCGGGAGTGAGCGGGGGGCCGGCACTCCGCCGGCCCATAGACAATCATTACTAGCGGCGCGTATACACCGCTAGAAAGTGACATGTCAATTATCTCCCGCCTGGCGGCTTCGCCAGGCGGGGAGAGGAGAAGTAATCCATAATTCTCTATGAGAACTGTGAATTACCGTAATGAATGGGCCGTTTTCAGCCCGTAATTTGCGCACTTCGGCGTGTAATTACGGACCGAAATACGGCCCATTTTAAGCCGTGTGAACATGGCCTTAGACTCCTGGGGTGACATGTATGATTTTTGGCGTCCAGGTGCCATTTTTTTTTGTGCATAAAAGTAGTGTAGAATGAGCCTAAATCTATAAACCCGGCTACTGCGGGTCATAAATCAGGTGCATTCTAGAGCAAAAGTGACACTTCTGGCTCAGGTAAACCCCTTTTAAAGTGGTTTACCTGTTCCAGCAGTAATGTGCCTGGATTTGTCGTACTGAAGCTATAAATGTGCTGCTTTATATGGTTGTAGTGCGACACGCCTCCAGCATGCCCCCTTGCACACGTTTAAAAATATAGCAAACGGGGCTAGTCTTTGGGCTGAAAAGATGCCAGACTTCTGGCGAAGCCCCGTTCATACATGTCCCCGGATTGTTAAAAAATCCTCTGGGGGACTTAAAACTACTGTAAAACATTGCAAGTTTTTAACAATAAAAGTATATGGAAAAAATAAAAAAAATTCTTACATTCATCATATACAAAAATAAAGTTAATAAAAGTGTTATTGCTGTGTCCATAAATGTGTGTACCACATGGTTAACGTTGTCAAATTGAAACCCAACAGAAAATTTCACAGTTGAATGTCTTTTTCATTATACTCAACAAACATTTTTTGTCCAAAATAAATATGAAACAATAAATAGTGCTACTAAAAAGTAAAATTAAAAAAAAAACATTTATAGAAGAAGTACATAGCATATGAAAGTATAATATGATCTTTCAAAGATTATTTCTGACCTTCATGGGCTCAAAAAAGTTACCGTATATACTCGAGTATAAGCCGACCCGATTATAAGCCGAGGTACCTGCTTATGCCACAAAAACTGGTTAAAGCTTATTGACTCGAGTATAAGCCTAGAGAGTGGAAAATGCAGCGGCTACTTGTGAATTTTAAAAATAAAAATAGCTACCCATAAAATTACATAGGCAGTTTAATGTCCCCCATAGGCAGGCATAGGCAGTTTAATGTCCCCATAGGCAGGTATAGGGAGTTTAAGTCCCCTCATGACAGGCATAGGCAGTTTTAAAGTCCCCCATAGGCAGATTAGGCTGTTATAGGCAGTTTAATGTCCCCCATAGGCGATATAGGCTGGTACAGCAGTCAATGTCCCCATAGGCAGTTTAATGTCCCATAGGGAGATATAGTCTGGTATAGGCTGTTCAATGTCCCCCATTGGCAGTTTAATGTCCCCCATAGGCATATATAGGCTTGTATAGGCAGTTTAATGTCCCCCCTAGGGATATAGGCTGGTTAGGTTTAGGAAAGTTTAATGTCCCCATAGGCAGATATAGGCTGGTATAGGAGTTTAATGTCCCCCATAGGCAGTATAGGTGGTATAGGCAGTTTAATGTCCCCATAGGCAGGTTATAAATAGTATAGGCAGTTTAATGTCCCCATAGGCTGGTTTAGGCAGCTATATGTCCCCTCCGGCAGGCTATAGGCAGGTAATTGCCCCATAGGAGGTTATAGGCAGGTATAGGTCGTTATAGGCAGGTATAGGTCCCTAGGAGGCTATAGGCAGGTATAGGTCCCACACTTTGGAGGTATATTTGGCAGGTATAGGTCCCCCCAGGCAGGGTATAGGCAGGGAATAGGGAGGTATGGGTCCCCTAGGCAGGCTTAGGGGAGGTATAGTCCTCATAGGCAGGATATTTGGCAGGGTTTTGGGCCCCTAGGCAGGCTATAGGAGGGATAGGTCCTCCTAGGAGGTATATGCAGGTATAGGTCCCTAGGCAGGCTATAGGCAGGTATAGGTCCTCATAGGCAGGGTATAGGCAGGTATAGGTCCCCCTAGGCAGGGTATAGGCAGGTATTGGTCCCCCTAGGCAGGCTATAGAAAGGTATAGGTCCTCATAGGCAGGGTATAGGCAGGTATTGGTCCCCCTAGGCAGGCTATAGTCAGGTATAGGTCCTCATAGGCAGGGTTTATAGGCAGGTATTGGTCCCCCTAGGCAGGCTATAGGCAAGTATAGATCCCCCTGGCAGGCTACAGGCAGGTATAGGCCCCTAGGCAGGGCTATAGGCAGGGTATAGGCGGGGTATACCCCTAGGTATACGTCCCCTAGGCAGGCTATAGGCAGGTATATGCAGGGTTTTAAAACAAAAAACAACCACTTACCTCACTCCCCACGGCCCCGGCCCCAGGCGCGCTCCTCGTCTTTCGGCACGGGCAGGTGATGTATCAGGCGCGGCCACGCAGCGTGAGGATAACACTCCCTGTGCCGGAAACTCTGGACGGCCGGAGTCTGGCGGCCCGCCCAAAATTTCACTGTGGAGCAGGGAGCGCTTGCTCTCCGCTCTGCAGTGGTATCTCTTCACCTGCATGCGCTCTGGAGGAGCAGGGGAAGAGATCGCTGACAGCGCCTGGGCCACCGCAGTGCCCGGACGCTGTCAGGTACTCAGCATTCAGTTATATGCGCTCCTGGAGGAGTCCCCATATAACTGAAGCATCCCTGTTGGCGCCTGGCCATCGCAGCGCCCAGGGCGGCCAGTGACTCGAGTTTTAAGCCAGGAGGGGATTTTTCAGCACATTTTTTTGTGCTGAAAAAACTCGGCTTATACTCGAGTATATACGGTAATATAAAGAAAAATATGATTATATGTATAGCAAACACAAATATACATTTTATACATGTTTCACAATTTTGTGCTTGTTCACTCTTTTTGCACATTTAAAGAACAATAATTCCAAAAAACAACTTAATATTTAATAAAACAGTAAAAGAAAACAAATTTGGAAGGGAAAAAAAATATAGCAAATCTGCAGACAATCCACAAGATAATAACAAGACAAATCCACACTACATGGAGCAGAACTGCCATATGGATTTTCCTGAGATTAAACGGAACCATTTTATGATTTAGAATTTAAATCTATTTCCCCTTAGTTCTTCAAAAGAACAATGATGGGGATTTATCCGCTGTGCGGACTAATAGGACAGATAACATTTTAATGAGCATTCAACTCTATAAAATACAGCCTCAGTCTTATACTTTTGTGCTTACTTTTAGTACTGCAGACCATCTAATTTAGAGGAGGGTGCATTGTGCTGCTGACAGGACTAACTAAAGACAGATTTACATTCTGAATCATAAGCTTTCCCTACGTCACTATCAGCAGCCCCATGATAGAGATATAGTAAGTAGATTCCAAGGGAGGTAACTCATGTACAGTTCTCAAAATGGATCTCCTAAAGGAAGTGTCTTCTGAGATTTGTTCTGGATTCTGTAGTGCTTAATGAATAGGTTAGGTACTGACTAAGGTTACCAGCAAATTTATACTTTCCTAATTGTAGAGGTCTTGTCTGAGTAGATTGTGAGGCATCTACTGAGGTCAAGAGAGGTCAGACTTATATCATCTCCTGAAGAAATGTTAAAGCTAACACTTACTTTCAACGCACAATGGCCCAACGCAGCTTTCTGTCTCATATACTCCTCTATTTCTCGACACATAAGCGCCTGAAATGACAGATAATTACTATTGTAAAATGATTGTGGTCTAAACAACGACATGATTTTACATAGAACTTAATAAATGCTATACTTGTACAATGTTTTTACTATATTTGTGGACTGTACTTCGGCGCAAATTCTTTTTGAAGAATGTCCTGCAAATACGCCGTGTGAACTCCCTCTTAAAGCACAAATGATACAGATATATACAAATACTTTTGAAATGGACATTGGTCTACCAGGGCTTAATACAGATAGCTTGACCTCCAGAAGAAGAGAGTGACATACCTCTTAATCGCTAGCTTGGTGAACATAATTAGAGAGCCAAGCAAGTATCTGTAGCCATATTGACACTTTGAACTTACCAGAAACTCTTCTCTGGGTCTCCTGGAATCAATGTTGTCCTGGATCCTCTGCAGCTGGATCTTTAACACAGACAGAGTATCTAAATAATCTCAATCCTACTCAGTGCAACTGCCACCTGGTAACCTCCACTAAGGCACAATACTTTCCCTGCCCATGGTTTCTTTTGGATTAGACTCATTCTTTGAGGATGCTATTGTTCTCTTGGACAGTTTCGTGACAGCTACCCCACCTTGGGATGTGTTACCAAGCTCTGGCATTCTATTTGTTGTTAGAGGACCATAGCTTTAAGACATCTATTAAAGACTGGGGTGTTATTGGGTGCCTTAATCTCTGATAATAATAGCGCTATGAAGAAGTCTTCTGCTTTAAAGACCCTGGGATCTTACCCCTCCAGGTGGTCTCCTGGTCCTATGACTGGATTGCCCAAATGAGCTTAGGCATCTTATTCATACTAATCAGCATTGGCCTTTCAGCTCTATATTCTTTGAAAGGTATCTGTGAGAACCATCTAACACTCTTATGTCTGAGCTGGTATACAGCTCATGATTACAGGCATGATTAAGGCTTCTGCTGGGAGGTCTGAGAGAAGAGCATATCTCCTCACCTAATACAACCATGGATGCCTTAACCCAATAACCACAACTTTGGTTGATGGGGAATACCAGCGGATCTTATGGAGTGCAGCCTTGAAAGATGAATACACAAATCTGCCAGTCAATGGTTTTTGCCTAAGCACTTAGCCACCTAGCACATCCGTAGGCTAGATGTCACCCATAGGGCCACAGTCAAGTTAAATATCTGAAAAACACGGATGTATACGATCTAATAACTTACTGTAAGACATATACAGTAATAACAGTAAATTACCACAAGGTGTCAAACTACTAGACAGAAATGTATCAAATTCACTCTAGCAGCAGCACCATAATTGTGGAATCCATACAATAAAAAAAAGCACAGAACTGAAAGCAATAGCAACCTGCTTAGCACTGACTTATAGCCTTAAAAATCATTTTAAAAAAGTTGTGAGTATACACAATATTCACTTGCATGCAGTTTTTACCTGTGATAATTTGTTGAAATGTGCACATAAATCTTAGGGAAAAGGTCTAATTTCAAATAAACAGCAAAACAAGCTTGGAGAACATCATAAGACTCATTTATGCACATTTCCTGTATTCAGCAGTTTCCTAATGCAGCATATTGCTTGTTTGGGCTTTTCTTGTAAATACAAAAATGTCCACAGTATTACCTACGATGCAGGACAATGGTTATAGTCAGAGCTGTTTTTAGTAATCAGCGATAAGAGATTGCATACAAGGACTATACATTGAAAACTTCAATGCTGGTGACAGATTAAAAGTTGCTATAATTCAAGTACGATAAGGCACTGGTAAAGCATAATGCATATAATTCTGACTAGAACTCTGTACACCGCAATCACTTAAGTGGCTGTTTATAAAAATGCATTGTTTAACATTTTAACCGAGGAAACTATCTGACTGTTTACTTTAAAGAATAAGAAGATAATGGATGAGTTCTAAGTACTGAAATAGCTTTTGCAATAAAAGGTTTGTGTTGTAAAAATCAACAGAAATAGTTTTACAGATTAGTAACAAAGCAGAAATTTCAATTTTCAAAGATGTTTGTACTTAATAATTTTCTGGCCATAATTTACAAACCCTTAATGCATATTAAAGTTAATTGTTGCAATTCTCTTAGCAAATGTCAGACAAATCATTTTGGTGGATACTCAAGTATAAATGTATAGCAATTAGCATATATTGATCCTATGATATATTTCCAGGCAAACATGAATTTTGTTGGGTTTTTTACATTTGGTAGCAAATGATAGATAAATGTGGATTACATACTGTAGATTGGATTTATCAGGTTATTGTTACAGTTCAAGTAACAAATGGTCTCACAAAGGCCTAATCTGATTTTTGATTTCTCACTGTGGAAACGACTCAATCTCTCATTACTTCTCTTATTCTTTCTCGTCTTGACTACTGCAACTCCTTGCTTATCGGTCTCCCTCTCTGCAAACTCTCCCCTCTCCAATCCGTCCAGAATGCAGCAGCCAGGCTTGTCTTTCTCTCCAGCCGCTATACTGATGCCTCTACCCTGTGTCAGTCACTGCACTGGTTGCCCATCCAGTACAGGATACAGTATAAACTCAGCACTCTCACCCATAAAGCTCTCCACAGCGCTGCTCCTCCCTACATCTCCTCCCTAGTCTCTGTCTACCGCCCTACCCGTGCTCTCCGCTCTGCTGATGATATCAGACTACATTCCTCAATCATCCGAACCTCCCATGCCCGCCTACAAGATTTCACACGTGCGGCACCAATTCTCTGGAATATGCTACCGCGGGCAATCAGGCACATTCACAACCCTCACAGTTTTAAGAGGGCCCTGAAAATACATCTTCTCGGTCTGGCCCACCAAGATCCCTAACTGCTATCACACACATCTGTCACTCCCTGCACTTGGGCACTCACAGGCACTTATCTGTATATACACTCACCGGCCACTTTATTAGGTACACCATGCTAGTAACGGGTTGGACCCCCTTTTTACCTTCAGAACTGCCTCAATTCTTCGTGGCATAGATTCCACAAGGTGTTGCAACGATGCTCAATTGGTACCAAGGGGCCCAAAAAGTGCCAAGAAAATATTCCAAACACCATGACACCACCACCACCAGCCTGAACCGTTGATACAAGGCAGGATGGATCCATGCTTTCATGTTGTTGACGCCAAATTCTGACCCTACCATCCGAATGTCGCAGCAGAAATCGAGACTCATCAGACCAGGCAACGTTTTTCCAATCTTCTACTGTCCAATTTCGATGAGCTTGGGCAAATTGGAGCCTCAGTTTCCTGTTCTTAGCTGAAAGGAGTGGCACCCGGTGTGGTCTTCTGCTGCTGTAGCCCATCTGCCTCAAAGTTCGCCGTACTGTGCGTTCAGAGATGCTCTTCTGTCTACCTTGGTTGTAACGGGTGGCTATTTGAGTCACTGTTGCCTTTCTATCAGCTCGAACCAGTCTGCCCATTCTCCTTTGACCTCTGGCATCAACAAGGCATTTCCGCCCACAGGACTGCCGCTCACTGGATATTTTTTCTTTTTCGGACCATTCTCTGTAAACCCTAGAGATGGTTGTGCGTGAAAATCCCAGGAGATCAGCAGTTTCTGAAATACTCAGACCAGCCCTTCTGGCACCAACATCCATGCCACGTTCAAAGGCACTCAAATCACCTTTCTTCCCCATACTGATGCTCGGTTTGAACTGCAGGAGATTGTCTTGACCATGTCTACATGCCTAAATGCACTCACCGGCCACTTTATTAGGTACACCTGTCCAACTGCTCGTTAACACTTAATTTCTTACCTGTACCTAATAAAGTGGCCGGTGAGTGTAGATGTACAGTCTGGGTGGCAGGTTCATCCATTTTTCATGTAAACCACCCCCTATTTATGAAACATGGCCGGACCATTGTAAACTTGGCACTTCTTACCGTATGTTTCACCCATACACCCTAATAGATTGTAAGCTCTCACGAGCAGGGCCCTCACACCTTGTGTCTCATTTGTAAGTACTTTTAATGTGTAATGACTGTATGTTTACCCTTGAATTTGTAAAGTGCTGCGTAATATGTTGGCGCTATAGAAATAAAGATTATTATTATTATTATTATTATGATTATTGTGTGCAGAGTTTTCCTCGTAGAGGAAAGGTAGACTTTGCAGCATAAGGGTGATGTAAACTAAAGCAGGTCAGCCTTGACTGACTTATCTATGTCATTTTATTGGATATATATAAGAGTTTTGCATTTTACTGGTGCTGACTACATTGACCTTTGGTCTATATAGAGTTTGCAGTAATATATCCAGTAGATATAGGGTGACATGTATAAAAATTAGTGCTGACACACCAGTTCTAATAGAGGAGCGCAGAATATGACAGTATTGGCAACATGTATGAACGGGTCATCTCCACTGTTCTGGAGAAAAATGCACCAAAAGTGAGGGTTCAATCTTTTTTCCCTATGTATTTTGCATAATTCGGGCATGTTTGGCACACTTGCGCCAGACCAGACACTGTGTAATACGCCAAACATGTGGAAGCGTTCTGGGGGCGTGTCACACCACATTCGTAATATTAGACACATTTATGAATGTGGAATGGCAAAACTAGGCGCATAACTGCTCGAACAGCCACAGCAATTTTAATGTGGTCTCCCTGAGCCTGAGTAGTTGTAGAGGAACTAGATTTGCCATTAAGTTAAAAAATGTCCTTTATTTCTCTACTTATACCAGTAAAATAATAAAAAGTAATTGATGATAATTCTCAAACTATATAAAATTAAATTATATAAATTTAATAATAAAAAATAAAATTAATACAAAATTGTATAGCATCCTAAAAATATAAAAGTATTATTACAATGTATTTAAAATTGATATTATCAAAAATTAATTCTAAATTAAATAATATAAATTATTTAAACCAATACAGTATCTACCATAAATCCTGTTCTCAGTCATGTAGTGTTATCAGTGATTACAAACACATTATAGCAGGCTAGAAATCAAATAAAAGTCATTACAATAGCATGTCAGTGAATAGAAACTGTGGGAGTGATCTTGCATGTTGCACCACAACTCTCAATGACATCTGTGGTCTGCCGGCTATTGCAGTATGTCAAATAAAGGCTGACCCACTGACCTACATTTTTCTGAGCACAAATTAACATACTGTATAAAAGTATTTTTTTTAAAGTATTTTTTAAGATTTTAATTATAAAAAAATAAAAATATAAAAACATTTTAGTTTTACATAATACATTTTAAATTATAAAAGCAACTCAATGAACTGTTTTAGCAGCCATTATCTAATTATGGCATTCATTTATATACATGTTTGGCGCATTACCAATGCGCCAAAGAACTGCAGCGTGCCAAACATATGCACTAGATGCAATTTTGGGACCAGGGCATCGATGCTTACGGACCCCCTTTTCGGCTTTAGGAGCAATGACCCTAAGGTTCTTGTGGACCTTTGTCCTGACATTATAGGTGCTGAAGGAAACATGCACCAAAGCAGGAATTTAAAGATAAAATATATAGGAATATTTGGCCTCTTTCTGCTCAGAAAGAATTGGAAATTTGATCGTTATGGTCAAAGATTTGAAGCTTTTGCTCAAGGACTATATTAAGTCATACAGCTTTATGGTTTCTTTTAGGATGGTATCCAGAGGAAAGTTCAAAGGGATCCTCAAGGCTTTATACAAAGGTCTTCAAAACTAAATTAGGGAGACCATACTGAGGAGTAGAGAATAATCCAGAAAGGAAGAATTTGATCCATTTTCAAAAAGCCTACCACTAACAACCCAGTGCTTGGACAGAAGGAAAATCTCTAAAAAATCCTTTGCAATTTCTGTCTAAGGGTTAGATAAGGTTGGAAAAGGCTGAAAAAGACCTAAAGGTGACAGTTTGGTAGCATTCGGGTATTATTGAAAGTAGGTGCTAGACAAGGATACTGGCAGGCACGTTACATTTTCACAGTCTCAAGAATAGTGTTGGATTGATAGTCATTGCTTCACAGATAGATGGCGTGGTAGGAACCTGAATTAGGGTTTGCAGCCAGGGATCAGGTTACATAAGGGCAAGGAGAGTATAGTGAAAACTGTGTGAAAACATAGTCAAAAGGAGGCCAATGTCCAAATCCAATTAAAGAAGTATATACAGTCTGTCTGTAGGAAAGTTAATTTCAATATACAGGCCATACCCAGCTGCAAGATCTCACCTCAGACTTACTGTATGGCTGTGTAAGATAGCGGGAGCGCAATGGTTGGGACTCCCTTCTGGTTCTTTGCAATTGCGGGGAGAGACGATGTTGGACTCTGAGTACCAGCGTACAAATAAAGACAAAAGACACTTGCTGACTGGGAGAACTGTGGCTTTACTTTCCTTGTCTTCCAACAACGACGAATGCAGAACACTCTTGTCGTTCGTATAGAGATTCATGCAGCCCTTGCAGCTTCACTCACATGCCCAGCAGCACCCAAGGGGGCTTCCTCCATGCCTACCTCACTGCTGTTTTAACCAGACTTGAATAAGTGGCTCCTTCCACTCCGTCCAGGTTGGCTACTTCTGCTGCTGCCTTTGAGGACCCTTGTGGCCCCTTCTCCTATACGCTGCGGCCGGAAGACAGGTTTTGGCCCCGGCTACATCCCGGCTTGCTTACTGACAAACACTGAACTATTTACAGGTTCCTCCAAGGCTGCCTAGCCTTCTCCTTTCCTTTCCACGAAAATCTGCCACCCCGCATTCCAGCCGGAATGGGGTATCCTGCTCCTATCTGCCTCCTCAGTGCAGATTCTGGCAGACTCTCCAACAGACTGACTCTAAAACTACATTTCTCCCTAGATAACTTTGAATCCCCCGCAACTGGCAGCTAGCCCCCCCTTCTGCTCAACAGAGACTCAGCTCCCTATTGGCTGGAAGGGTATGACACCACTGTTACCGGGCAGACTAAAACTGTGAACAACTTCTATGTTAATCTATAGCCACTAAAACTAACATTCCTATTACTGCTATACCTAGTACTCTATAATACACTCACACTGCTTTCCTCAAAACAGATAATTAAAGCTTTTACACACCTCACAGCTGCATGTCATTTAAAGGCATCAGTCTCCTAGGCCATCTGACATGATCAGCCACATGAAACAGGAGGATTGCTGTCCGAAAATATAGAGCAGCTTTCAAGCACTAGAGAGGCAAAAGGGGTGGGAAGTGAGATGAAATAAGTAATTCAAAGTATTTCTTGCTGTCATATCACTTTTAAGAAAAAAAAGAATGTTGCTAAGAAAAAAATTGGAACTTTTTACACTTAACAAAGTACATTGTAAAAAATTTTCCCAAATCTTTTTTAAAGGGGGTTTTGCCCCACTACAAAGATTGCTTTTTTTTTTAAAAGATCTTGCAAAAAAAAGTTCCTTTCCAATATGGGGTCCTTTTAAACAGTGCCCTACCTATTTGAAAATTTTTCCCTTTCTTGTATGGGCTGCATCAGCTCCCAGGTCGCTTAGCTACAGCCCTGTTTGACCCCTATGATGGGCTGCCGCACTGATTGCTATAGCTCGACCTGGCTTCACTGCACCCTAGGGGGAAAGCCAGTAAACACCCCCCTTAAATTGAAAAAAAAACCCAAAGAAAACAGGTGGGGCGTCCGGCGCCGCGACGTCCTGGGGGGCGCCGGGCCGCGGCTCTGCCCCCCCGGTTTCCCTGGGCGGGTGCCGCCCGCCGCCCGGGTTTTTCGGGGGGCCCGGGCGCACTCTTTTCCCCCGGGCATGTTACCATTTACCCGGCCGCGTCCTTTTCCCCCTCGCAGTCCCCTGCTTTTCCGGCGGGCGCGTCCCTGTGATTTTAAAGGGCCCCGGCCCGCCCCGGGGCTCTGTGAGTTTTAAAAGGGGGCCCAGTGCCCCGGTAATTGGAAAATTGCCGGGCACTCCCTCTATTTCACCTGGGCGTTTTCCCCCGCCCCCTGCCGGTTTTAGTGCCTTCCCTATTGTAAAAAGGTTCCTTTTGTTCGTCCGATTTTCCCGGGTTTGTACCGTACCCTTGCTTCCGTTTATTGACCACGTTCTCGGGCCGCCGGGCCCTGACCCCCTCCCTGTCCTCGACCACAAAAACCATAGTGCCGGTCCTGACCTCCTCCCTTTCCCCCGACTACGAGCCTCCCTGACGTTTTTGGGGCCACCACGCTATACTTGGCTCCCAAACCGAAGCAAGTCACGTCGGGGGGAACGACCTGGTAGACCCCCGCCGAGAAAGCCCACCCCGCTTTGGGGCGGGCTCTGGTAAATACGGGACCTATTTTAGTTTCCCTTTTCCCCCCTGGCGTGGTTACCCCATGGGCTTGGGGTTGGTCCAGTGGACCCAACTTCCGGGGCCCGGGAAACCGTAACAGTAAGACCCGGCCCATGGAACCCCCGCCAAGGTCCCGCTCCCAGTGTGGCGGACCTCTCTGCGTGGGAAACCCGACAGTCTCACCCAAACTGGCCCAGCAGGGGCAAAAGCGGGGGACCCCGGGTTGACCCCCCATGGTGCGCAATTTTGTAAACCCCCCCAGAAAGGCAACCCACCCCCTCATGGGGCCTTTCCCCGCTCCGGCGGCCCCACTGGCTCCGTTGGGCCCCAAAGCTCCGTTTGTCGCTGCCTCCCAAAATTTTGCGGGGGACCCCAAAGCTTGAAAAAAGGGGGTTTTCCTCACCCAGTGCCCCATGCACATTGGGGTTAAGGGGGGCCCAAAATTCTTGCCCAGAACGCCCCCAAGGGGGCGTTTGTGGTCAGCCTTTGCCCGGGGAGGGCCTTGGCCTGGGTACGCCTTATGGGAAGGAGCGTTTCCTGTGAACGGCGGATTCGGGCCCTTCCCTGCTAAATTTCCCGCAGTGTCTTCGGGGAAACCCGGGTCGGGGGCCTTTCTGGGGAAAGACGGAACTCTTGAACCTACCCCAGGGTGAGACTTCAGTCGGAGAGTAGGAAAGGAAACATTTTCGCCCCCTGGCATCAGTGGTGTCGTGGAATGATGCCGCCCTGCGCGCCACCTTTAAGAAAGGCCTTGCCCCCAGTATCAAGGACCCCCTTGCCCCCAAGAGATTTCCCTTTCCTCTTGAGCGGGTTAACCCACCTGGCCAAAAAGCATTGACGTGGGGCCTTCGCAGAGAGGCAAGAAGGCTCCCCCAAAGATCGCGACCTGGCGCGATCCCCCCGCTCCCACGTGGCTCCGGTTTTCCAGAGACCTCCTTTTGCCGTTTCCCTCTCCCTTTGAGGGGGAAACCTGCGGGTGGTTCAACCCACATTTCTGAGCAGGAATTTTCCCGTGGCGCGCACAGAAGCTTGTTGTACTGCCCCAGTCCGGGATAATTTTCGGAGGAGCTGTCCTTCCCCCCCCAACTGGGGGGAAAAACCCCCCGAAACTTTGGCTATGTTGGGGGGCACCCCTGGGGAGAACTTTCCTCCCCACCCCGGACTTTTTCCCCAGTGGAGTCGGGGAACTGACTCGGGTCTTGTATTCCAGGCTCTGCGTTCCTGGACCCCGGTTTTTCTCCCCGGGGGAAATTTTTTACACCCGCCCTTTTTATCCTTTCCCCCGCTTCTGTGGTTAGTCGGGAGAACCCCTTGGGGGTTTACCCTTTCCGTCACGGGGGGAGCTGTTTGGGGGAAACCCCTTTCCGGTACAGGCCCAAGCCGGTGATTTCTCCCGTGGGTGCCCTGCATAAAAAAAAGTCTCCCTCTATGTCTGTTGGGTATTCCCCCCTGCGATTTTGGGGCTCCCGTGGTGCAGCGCCATGCCCCTATGTTTTAATTGGTTGCCGGCGGGGGGGGCCCTTTGGCGCTGGGGACCTAATGGGGGAACTCTTGTCTGGTGGCACTCGCCCGGGGGCCCTCCCCCCCTTTCCCAAAAACCTATCCAGGTTTCCCTCTTGGGGCCCGGGGGGGGGGTTGGGGAGGGGGCCTAAAAGGGGGGGGGGGGAAATACCGGGGGATTCCGGGGCGGAAAAGGGGGGGTCTTCTCGGAAAAGCGGGCCCGAGGCCCTTCCCCCTAATCCCCCCTATGACTCCCCTATCGTTTAACTGCCGGGGCCATTTCCCTCCTGGGGCAGGGTTTACCCACTATCGGAAAACCAGGGGACCAGGCATGTGACCTCCCTTTTCGGGAAAACCGAAAAGGGGCTTTTTTGGGGGCAAGTCCCCCTCCCTGCGGGGGCAGGATTTTTCTTCGTGCAGAAAAAAAGAGGGTTCTTTAGGGGCCTTTGTTTTGACTATGGGGGCCTTAAACCAAAATCACGGTAAAAAAAACCGCTACCCCTTCCCGCTGACCCGGAATTTTTTCAAGGGCTTCGCGGGGCAAAAATTTTTCCCCAAAGTTTGACCTGCGAGGGGCCCCTAAAAACCTAACCCGCATTCGAGAGGGGGGATGAGGGGAAAAGGACTGCCTTTAACACAGGGGATGGCCACTTTGAATATTAGTATCCCCTTCGGTCTGTGCAACGCCCCAGCAGTCTTCGGGAAATTTTGTGAACGATATTTTCCCGGGGATCTCCTTTACCGTGGGTCTTTTGGTCTCCCTAGACGACTTTTGGGTTTGTTCTCTGCCGATGTGGGATCATCGCTCTCAGCCCCGGCCTGGGTTTTGGAGGGTTAGTCCCAAAACCAAAACCTCTACGCAAAGGGGGGGAAAAAATGTCTCTTCCACCAGCCCAAGCCCCCCTTTCCCTTGGTTTTTTCTTTTCGGAGCGGGTTACAGATGGTTTCCTCCCAAAACCGTCGGCTGTTTTTGCGGGGCCCCGGGCCCGGGGGGGCCTTTACGAGCTTAAGCGTTTCCCTGGGCTTCTCGAATTAATCGTCGGGTTTTACCCCTGAATTATTTTACTTGGGGGCACCCATCATTGCACTTCCCAAAGAAGAACCCCAAAAACCCTAGGCAGGGGCCGCCAGGGGCCCCAAAAAGGGCGTTTTGCTCAATTTAAGGCACCCTTGCCTCGGCGCCTGTCCTGCCCCGGGCCCCGATTCCAAGAAAACCCTTCTTTTGGAGAGGGAGGGCCTCCTGGTTTCGGGGTGGCGCAATTTTTAAACGCAAAAGGGACCTAAAGGAAAAGGATGGTCACCTGTGCTTTCTTCTCCCAAAACTTTCTCCCTGCCCGAGAGGGAAAATTTCACCCTCGGAGACCCGGGGGGGTTTCTGGTATCAAGGGTAGCCTAGAGGGAGTGGCGTTATTTTTTTTTTCTGGAGGGCGCTCCCTACCCCATCAAAAATTTACTCCGGGCCCTAAAAAAACTTCAATACCTTTTAATCGGCCCCAAGCCTCCCCAACCCCCGTCAAGCCCGGGTGGGCCCTGTTCTTCTCGCGCTTCAATTTTTCCCGAAAATTTTTTTTTCGGCCGCAGAGAAGAACTCAGGGGTGATGCGCTCTCCCGCGTCTCCGATGTGTTGGGTTTTTGGAGGGCCCGCCCCAGCATAAAAATTCCCCCTGAACGGGCCCGATCTCGGGGGCTCCCGGGATCTGCGAAAAGGTTTTCCCCCCGGGAAAAAACTTATGTCCGTCCCGCGCTCCGGGAGAATTTTGAAATGGGGGGGCACTGTTCTCTTGTGGCTGGTCACCCAGGAGCCGAAATCCTTCCTCTTAATCTCTCGTTTCTATGGTGGCCCCGAACTTTTAGGGACATCAAGGATTTGTGAAGTCCCGCGTTACTTGGTTTTCCTTAAAAAGACTCTTCGCCCCAAACCCGTGGGTTTTCTCCCGCCGCTCCCATCCTAGGGCCCCTTGGACTATGTGGCAATGGGAAATTTTTTTTCCGGATCTGCCCCCCTTCTTCGGGCAACAACGGGAAACTGGCGTGGTCGCGGGGCGTTTTTCGGGAAAATGGCGCACTTTATTCCCTTGCCAGGGTACCCCCTGCCCCCCCGTTGGCCCAACCCGTTTTTTCTCCCATCTTCCGCCCCCAGGACTTCCGCAGCACATTTTTTCTCGGGTCGGTTGGGCCAATTTGGGGTCGAGGTTTTTGGGGGGCCCTCTGCTCCCGGTTGCAGGTGAACCTCGATTTTCTTCCCCCTACCCCGCAGACGAACGGGCCCAAATGGAGAGGATCCAAAACAGGGTTTTTGGGGGGCCCAAAAAACGACATTTTTTTTCGGCGACGGAAAGGGGCTGGGCAAACTTGCTTTTTGGGGGGAGTTTTCCTACAATTCCCCGGAGTCGGAATCCAAAGGGGGACCTCCCCATTTTTTTATTGTCTATGGCCCGCTTCCCCGCCCCCCAAAATTTCCCTTGTCCCATCAAACCCAAGTCCCGGCCCCGCGGGAAAATCTTGCCCAAGTATGGTGTCCATTTTGGGAAAAGACGCGCCCGTTTGCAGGGATTTCTCCGCACGCATGAAGGGTTTCCAAAGCGGACAAGAATAGAAGACCCTCCCCAGTATTTTCGCCTGGGGACAAGGTCTGGCTATCGGCCAGATATATCCGGTGAAAATCCCCCCGTACAAATTGGGGCCCCGGGACGTTTGGACCATTTTAAGTACTCGCCCCCATTTAACCCGGTGCCTTCAAATCCGGGTCCCCCCCCACAATGCGTTTTTCCCCAACTCCTTCCATGTTTTCCTTGTTGAAGCCTGTGGTCCCGAAAAGTTTTTTCCCCCGAGGGGTCAAGCCCCCATCTTCTGAAGCAGAGGGCCCCCAACATCTTCACAGTAAATGAGTTTCCCGACATGAAGGAAACCCTTTAAGGGGGAAAGGGGGTTTTTTCCCGATCGACGGGGAAAGGGGTTTGGTCCTTTAGGAGAGAACGGGGAGCCGGGGACAAAAACTTGGGGCCGTAGTTTTCTGCAGGGATTTTCCCCCAGGCCCGGAAAAAGGGGAGGGGGTAAGGGGGGGGGATGTTGCGTCGGCGCCCGGATCGTCCTAGGGCGCCGGGCCCGGGGGGCTCTGCCCGGTCCCCGGGAGGGTGCCCCGCCGCCGGGTGTCGGGCGGCCGGGCGCACTCGTTCCCCGGAAAGTCACCATTTCCCCCGGGCCCCGCTCCGGGCTCCTCGTAGTCCCCTGCTTTCCGGCGCGCGCGTCCCCGTGTTCCCAAGGCGGGGCGCGGCGGCCCTCTGTGGATTTAAAGGGGGAGTACGCCGGGAAATTTGGGGAATTGCCCGGGGCCCCGCCTCTATTTCACCTGGGCGTTTTTGCCCCCCTCCCGGGCCCGGGGTCTTTTGTGCCTTTCCCCATTGTGAAAGCATTCCTTTTGTCTCGTCCTGATATACCGTGTACCGTACCCTTGCTTCCGTCTATTGACCACGTATCTCTGCCGCCTGCCCTGACCGCCTGCCTGTCCTCGACCACGAACCATAGCTGCCTGTCCTGACCTCCTGCCTGACCCCGACTACGAGCCTGCCTGACGATTTTGCACCACGCTATACTTCGGCTGCCACCGCAAGCAAGTCACGTCAGGGGTAACGACCTGGTAGACTCCCGCCGCAGCAAGTCCATCCCGCTTTGCGGCGGGCTCTGGTGAATACCGGGACCTACTTAGATTCCGTTCCCTGGCGTGGCTTACACCATCGCTTGCGGTGGTCCAGTGGATCCACTTCCGCGTCCGGAACCGTAACAACAGGACTGTGGTAAGATGAACCGATGTAGTGAGACAACCCCTTTAAGGGCACATATTGACATACAGCCCTATTGGCTGCTATATGTAAGGACCAATGCATAATGGGAGGAAGAGCTCTGTGTATATGACATTTAATAAAGTTTGTCATAAGAGTTGTAATCAGTGATCAGTAGCACACAGAGGTACAGTTAAATAGGAACCTTACTTTAACTCCATACATTGTTAATCAATAATGTTGCGCTTCAGACTTTGGTCATTGTAAAATTCAACTTGAAGTTATGTGATTCATTGTGCCCTAAGTAGAATTTTGGTAAAATTGCCAAAAAATTACTCCACCCCTTGGGTGGTTAGTTTTGATTAGGGTTACAGATAGTTGTTATTAGACTATGTCTACACTGCACAGAAAAACGTCAGTCTTTTCAGCGTTTTTCGTTTTCTAAAAACGTTGGAAAAATGACTGAAAGCAGCTCCCATAGACTTCTAATGTAAAAACGTCCTGCTGTCTACACTGAGCTTCTTTTTTCTGCTCGTCTTTTTTACTGGTCGTATTTTGCAACATGCTCTAAAAAACGCCATAGCAGAGCAGAAAATTTACTACAGGAGTCTATGGAAAGAGCCAGACGTCTCTTGGCGCGTTTTTTGGCGCGTTTTCATGGCATTTTTTGCGGCGATTTTTCAATGAAAACACTCCCAGGAGACCCAAGTCCCACCTATAGTGGGTGTAATAAAGGTTAATCCTTAACAAATCTGCATACAAGTGTCTTATGTGTCCTTTTTTTGTACCTTTTGTAATAAAATGATCATGCTTTGGCCGCTAACGATTTTTGCGCAATTCATATTTTTTTCGCTAAAAATACATTTTTTACAGATTTTGGCATCAGAATCAGTTTTTTTTACAGCTTTTGATGCTAAAATCCTTTTCTAAACATATTTTGGCGCTAATAAAGTTCTCGCTACTGACGCTGAAAATACGTTTTTTACGGATTTTGGCGCCAGAATCCGTTTTTTTTACGGATATTTGTGTTAACATCCTTTTCTTAACATATTTTGGCGCTAATAAAGTTCTCACTTCTGACGCCAGAAATACGTTTTTTTACGATTTGGCGTTTAATAACGTTATCTCACTTTCTGACGCCAAAAATACGTCTTTTTATGGATTTTGCCGTAAGAATCCGTTTTTTTACGTTTTTTGGCACTAAAATATATTTTTTTACAGATTTTGCCGCTAATAACGTTATCTCGCCTCTGACGTCAAAAATACGTGTTTTTACGGATTTTGGCGCAAAAATCCTTTTTTTACATTTTTTGGCACTAAAATAATTTTTTTACAGATTTTGGCGCTAATAACGTTATCTCGCCTCTGACGCCAAAAATACTTTTTTTTATGGATTTTGCCGCAAGAATCCGTTTTTTACGGTTTTTGGCACTAAAATAATTTTTTTTTACAGATTTTGGCGCTAGTAAAGTGATCTCGCTTCTGAGACTAAATAATATTTTTGTTTTACGGGATTTGGCAAAAATAAGTGTTTTTGGGATTTTGGCGTAAATCCTTTTCTTTACGGGATTTTGACGTATAAAGTTATTTGCTGTATGCCAAAGAAAATGTGGGTTTTGTGTATTTTGGTGCAAGAATTGTGCAAAATTTAATAAAGTAGTAGCACACAAAGGACAATTTTGCTCACAATGGTACAGTGATCTAAAGGAAGTGACTACTTAACATGTTAACTCCACCTGTAGGGTGTAGGTTACATCCAATTGGCTTAATTTGTACATACATTAAAGCAGAGCAAAGACGGCCCAAAAAACGTTTCCCAAAAACGCTCCAAAAAAAAAACGCACCAAAAAACGGCCGTTTTTTTCAGCTGCTTTTGACAGGCAGTGGACAGAAAACTCAGTTTCATGAACGTTTTTTAGTAATTCATTTTCAGGTCGTTTTTTGTCCACTGCAGTGTAGACATAGCCTTAGAGTTACCGTTTTTCACATGGATTTAGGGATTTATTTACCATTCTGCAGCAACCCCAGTGCAGTATCATTTGTGGTACAATGTCAGACATCCATAAGTGACCTCATATAAGACAGCAGATGTCATACCAGAAGTAATGACACATTGGGGCAATCACAGAATGTTAACCTCTAAAACACCTATCAAAAATCTTATCCCCACCATCGGGTTCGGGTTCCAGGTGAGGATAGTGTTCGTGATAGGGTCAAAGAACAAATTTGGATTCAGGATGTCCCAAACAGTAATTTTTTCACAACTTCGTTTTTTTAAATTACCTTATTGTAACGGATGTGGTAGTGGATCCTCTGGACCACCACAAGCGATGGTGCAAGCCACGCAGGGAGCGGAGTCTAAGTAGGTCCGGTTTTCACCAGAGCCCGCCGCAAAGTGAGATGGACTTGCTGCGGCGGATTTGCTACCATGTCGTACCTGACGTGACTTGCTGGCGGTGGCAGCCGAGGTGTTGCGCAGTACAGAATCATGAAGCAGGATCGTAGTTGGGGACAGGCAGAAGGTCAGGACAGGCGGCAATGGTTCGTGGTCAAGGGACATAGGCAGAAGGTACGGTACACAGTAGACAAACAAGATACTCAGGAACGCTTCCTCTCTAGGCACAGGGCACTATCGATTCGGCAAGGAGCTAAGGAAGGGGCAGGGCTTAAATAGGGTCAGCGCCCAGTGAGACCAATTACCGGCGCGCTGTCCCTTTATTTGCCTGTAGTGCCTATCGCGCGCACTATGGGGCGAGCGCACACCTGGCCGGCAGCAGGAGCTCGCGCCGGGACGGAAACAGGAGCGTCGCGAGGTAAGTGGGATTCGAGTACCGGGCTGCGGCATCGGCCACAGCTGAGGATGAGACGGAGGTACGGGTGTTCCTGCGACCCGACACAGGGGTCGCAGGAACCCCCGTAACAGCACCCCTTCCCCCCCCCGTTGGCCTTCCCCCTCTTTCTGGCCCGCATAAACCTAGACAAGAGTCCCCGATCCAGGATGTTCTCCTCCAACTCCCACGACCTTTCGTCCGGCCCAAACCCCTTCCAGTTGACCAAAAAAAATCGTCTCCTCCTGACCGTCTTCATGGCCAAAATTTATTTGACGGTAAAAACATTGGTGGAGTCAGCTACAGGAGACGGAGGGACCACTGACCGAGATAACTGGTTATGGATGACTGGTTTCAACAGGGAGACGTGGAAGGAGTTTGGGATGCCCATAGTTGGAGGGAGCCGGAATTTGTAGGCCACCGGATTGATGCGACTCAGGACTTCAAAGGGGCCTAAAAACCGGGGACCCAGGAATTTTAAAGCGGACATACCTAGCAGACAGCCACACCTTATCCCCCAGAACAAAGGAAGGAGGGGGTCTTCTTTTCTTGTCCGCTTGGACCTTCATACGGGTCGAGGCCTGAAGCGGAGATTGGCGCGTCTCCTTCCAACCGGCAGATAGGTCGCGGACCAGATTATCCACCGCAGGGACATCAGAGGAGGCAGAGGGCAGCTGAAGGGGTGGGCGGGTATGCAGACCGAAGACGATGAAGAAGGGGGATGCCCCAGCGGAATCAGAGTCCACGGAATTATATGAAAACTCCGCCCATGGCAATAGACTGGACCAATTATCTTGTCTTGCGGATACGAAGTGGCAGAGATAGGTACCCAAGGCTTGGTTCACTCTCTCCACTTGCCCATTTGATTGCGGGTGGTACGTGGAAGAGAAATCCAGCTCCACCTGCAGTAGAGAACAGAGGCCCGCCAAAATCTTCGAGACGAATGAACTCCCGATCCGAGACAATATGTAGGGGGGGTCCATGCAGACGGAAAAATATGCTTAAAAAAGAGATTGGCGAGTCGAGGAGCAGAAGGGAGACCGGGCAAGGGAACGAAGTGTGCCATTTTCGAAAACTGGTCAGTGATCATCCAGATAACCATATTACCATCAGAGGGAGGCAGATCAGTGATGAAGTCCATGGCAATGTGACCCCAGGGACTGTTAGGAACCAGCAGAGGCTGTAGCAAACACACAGGTTTGAGGTGCGGTGATTTGTTGCGGGCACAGGTGGTACAGGCTTCCACGAACTCCTTCACATCTTTAGCGAGATCAGGCCACCAGTAGAAGCGGGAGATCAATGAACAAGACTTCCACAACCCCGGATGTCCAGCAATAAGAGAGCAGTGGCCCCATTTCAGAATCCTTAGGCGGAGCGCAGAGCGCACACACGTCTACCCGGAGGAACACGTTGAAGGGTTATGGGAGCTGCAGATATCAGATATTCTGGAGATATGATGTGCCGAGGAGTGGTTTCCTCTTCTCCACTTATGTCAGAGGCACGGGAAAGGGCATCAGCCTTGACGTTCTTCTCTGCCGGTCTGAAATGGATAACATTTTTGAACCGGGTGAAGAACAGAGACCACCTTGCTTGCCGTGGGTTGAGACGTTGCGCTGTCTGGAGGTAGAGGAGATTTTTGTGGTCTGTGTAGATATTCGCAGGATATCGAGCACCTTCCAGGAGGTGGCGCCATTCCTCCAGAGCGAGCTTAATGGCCAGAAGCTCCCGATCCCTGATGGTATAGTTCCTTTCCGCAGGTGAAAATGTTCTGGAAAAGAACCAACAGGTCAGATTCTTGCCTTTGGACCCCTTTTGGGTGAGGACCGCCCCAGCCCCCACGGAAGAGCGTCTACTTCTAAGAAGAAGGGTTTCTCGGTATCAGGCCGAGACAACACAGGTGCAGAGGCAAATGCTGCTTTCAGCTAGGAAAAGGCTTTTTCGGCGGCTGGTGGCCACAGTTTCGGGTTGGCATGCTTTTTGGTAAGAGCCACAATCGGCGCCACCAACATCGAGAAATGTGGGATGAACTGCCTGTAGTAATATGCAAAGCCCAAAAAGCGTTGTATGGCCCGGAGGCCGACGGGTCGTGGCCAGTGTAGAACAGTGGAGAGATAAGTGGGGTTTATATGCAGGCCCTTGACAGAGATTATATATCATAGGAACGGGAGTGTGGTCTGGAGAAACAGGCACTTTTCTAGCTTGGCATAAAGATGGTTCTCACGCAGGCGTTTCAGGACCTGGCGCACATGCGACTGGTGGGTCTCCAGATCAGGCGAATACACCAGAATGTCATCCAAGTAGACAACCACGCAGACATATAGGAGATCTCTGAAAATGTCATTGACAAATTCTTGGAAGACTGCTGGAGCGTTGCACAAGCCGAAGGGCATCAGTAAATACTCAAAGTGCCCATCACGAGTATTGAAGGCCGTCTTCCACTCATCACCTTCTCGGATCCGGACGAGATTATATGCCCCCCGCAAATCCAACTTGGAGAAGACTTTAGCTCTGCGGAGACGATCGAAGAGTTCAGTAATCAATGGTAAAAGGTACCGGTTTTTTATAGTGATCTTGTTGAGACCGCGGTAGTCGATGCAGGGTCGTAAGGAACCATCCTTCTTCTCCACAAAGAAGAATCCGGCACCTGCTGGAGAAGTCCTTTTGTAAGTTTTCTTTAATGCAGGCCGATATAGCCTGAGCTCGGGTAGCGAGAGTGGGTAGACCCTACCCCGGGATGGACTAGTCCCGGGCAGCAGGTGTATAGGACAATCGTAGGGACGATGGGGAGGTAAAGTGTCCGTCTGCTTCTCGGAGAAGACGTCCCGAAAGTCTTGATACGGTGGTGGCAAGCCTGGTAAGGGCTTGAGAGGAGACTGTGGAGGAATGGGGCGCACCCGGCGAGGTACCGACAGGCAGCGAGAATGGCAATCTCGACCCCAACACAAAACTTCGCTTCCAGTCGAGCATGGGGGCGTGATGCTGCAGCCACGGAAGCCCCAGGAGGACAGCCAAGGAAGAGCAGGGTAGCACGAAGAATGCAATCTTCTCCATGTGTAAAGCTCCAACTTGTAGGACCACCGGTTCAGTCTGGAAAAGGATGGAGTCACTCAAGAGTTCGCCACTAACGAACGCGATGACCAAGGGTTGGTCTAAGCGGACCACCGAGAGACGATACTTGGCCACCAAAGCAGCATCCATAAAATCCGGAATCCAAGAAGGCAGCCACTTGAAACGAGATCCTGGAATTGGTTGTGAGCAGAACTGGCAGCATGAGCCCAGGAGAGGGATTGTTCACACCTACGGACGCCTCTCCCACAAAGCCTAGGTGCGTGCACTTCCCGGACGTTGTGGACGGAGCGGACAACCCCTGAGGAGATGTTCGGGGCTGCCGCAGTAGAGGCGTAGGTTCTCCTCACGTCGTCAACTCAGTTCTTGCGGCATCAGGTGGGCTCTGTCCACTTGTATGGCCTCTTCCGTAACTGGCTGTAAAGAAACATCAGCGCAAGATGGGGTAGAAGACGTGTTCAGATCGGTTCATGCTCTTGTCGGAGCTCCTCTCGTCTCTCCGGGAAACGGATATCATTCCGGGTCGCCAGGTGGATGAGCTCGCTTAATGAAGACGGAGAGTCACTGGCGGAGAGAGCATCCTTAATCTGGCTGGAGAGGCCTTTCTTAAAAAGGGGGGCGCACAATGCTGCATCGTTCCAAGCCAGCTCCGAAGCTAGTGTGCGGGAAATTTCATGGCGTAGTCACCTACAAAAGGGTTCCCTTGCTGCAGATTCAGCAATGAGGTCTTGGCAGACGAGAGGGGCAGGCTCTTCGAAGACACTGCGGAACTCCTGCAGGAATTCACAAGATCAGCAGTGACCGGGATCGCCCTCGGTCCCAGAGTGGAGTCGCCCCAGGCCAGGCTTTCCCCGGGGAGGAGACTGACCAGGAGGCTACCTTGGACCTTTTTTTGACGGGAATTGTCCTGCCATAAGTTCCATGTGGAGGGAACACTGGGTGATGAAGCCCCTGCAGGCTTTTGGGTCCCCATCAAACTTCGTCGGCATGGACAACTGGAGTTTAGGACTGGCGGACATCCCCAGAGCGGCTGCCACAGAAGGAGCCACGGCAGCCGACTGCTGCTGCCGCGTAGCAAGGAGCTGTTGCATCACAGTAGACAGCTGATTAAGCTGCTACGCCTGCTGAGCAATCTGTTTGGACAGTTGGGCCATGATGGTGGTGATGCAAAAATTCAAAATAGGCAGCACTTCAAAAAAACGTATCTTTATTCTCCCAACAGCAGCAACATTTTTAGCCCTCACCAGGCT
>JAODAL010024527.1:0-60400 GCA_025379985.1 Phyllomedusa bahiana | reverse complement strand
GATTAGATAGATAGATATGAGATAGATGATAGACGATAGGTAGATAGATAGTTGGTAGATAGATAGAAAGATAGATAGTATGAGATGTTTGATAGATAGATAGAGATAGATGTATGAGTTAGATAGTTTGATAGATGTTTAGATATGAGATAGATAGATGATAGATAGATATTTGGATGATAGATAGATAGATAGATATGGATAGTAGATAGATTGAGATAGATAGAAGATAGTAGTTAGATAGTAGAGTTTAGTTGGGATAGTAGATGGAGAGAGATTGGGTTTGATAGACAGATGTAGATGTACAGACGACATCACACAGATAGACCATTCATGTCATGTACAGATGAGTGGATGTTTGTGGGGACAGAACACATCATGTTCGTTTTCCACTTGATGCTTCGTCATCGGTCTGTGAGGACTGTCAGGGGGATGAAGATTTGTGATCATGGCTTTCTCTTACAGAATATGAAATATCCATCAGGTCGCCGTGCCCTTCATTCTCCGCACCCAGTATACAGACAACGAGGCGATGTGCTCTGGTGCACATGTATAAAAATTTAGTTTTTTAGGACATAATGGGGGACATGAATGAAACGGTCTAGGTTTAAGACTTTCTTTGTTGCCCCTAGCAACCAACCAGGTATGCAACCAATCGGCCCATAGCTCCCAATCGACCCATAGAAACCCAACAAAGCTCATAAAACCCAATTCGAGATCTTGAAACCAATCGAGCCATGCAACCAATCAGGTCTGCAACAATCAGAACCCATGAGCCAATCAGAGTTTAGCAGCAATCAGAGCTCATAGCCCCATCGAGCTCATAGCAACCAATCAGAGCCATGAAACCAAATCAGAGCTCTAAAAAAACCAATCAGGCTCTAGCAACAATCAGGCTTAGCAACCAATCAGGCTAAAAACCCAATCGGTCATAGTAAGATCAGAGCTCACTTTCATTTTCTGGGATATATGAGATAAAAGCGGCTGGTTGGGGGTGGCTTGATTGGTTGCTATGAGTTGTTTGATTGTATGGGCTTGATTGGTTGCTATGAGCTCTGATTGATTGCTAGGGTGTTGGGTTTTGCTAGAGCTTGTTGATTGCTATGGGCTCTAAAATTGTTTGCTATGAGTTTGATGGTTGCTAGGGGTTTGTTGGTTGCTATGACTTGAGGGTTGCTACGGGCTCTGGTTGCTATGACTTGATTGTTGCTAGGGCTTGATTGGGTTTGCTATGACTTGATGTTTGTATGGGCTCTGTTGTTTGCTATGGCTTGATGATTGCTATGGCTCGATTGGTTGCGGGTTCTGATTGGTGGCTTTTGGCTCTAATCGATTGCTATGGGCTTGATTGGTTGATGGGCTCGGGTTGCTAGAGCTTGATTGGTTGCTTGGGCTGATGGTTGCTGTGGGCTCTGATTGGTTGCTATGAGTTTGAATTGATTGCTATGAGTCTTTTTGTTGCTATGGCTTGATTGGTTGCTTGGGTTCTGTTTGTTGCTATGGGCTCTGTTTGATTGCTATGAGTTGATTGGTGGTATGGGTTCTGATTGGTTGTATGAGCTTGAGGGTTTGTCGGGCTCGGGTTTGCAAATGAGCTCTGATTGTTTGGGTTTGGGCTTGATTGGTTGCTATGACCCTTGATTGTTGCTATGGGCTCGATTGATTGTAGGGGTTGATTGATTGCTATGAGCTTGATTGGTTGTATGGGTTTGTTTGGTGGTTGAGTCTGACGATTGCTATGGGCTTGATTGGTTGCATGGGCTCTGGTTGCTATGAGCTCTGTTGGTTGCTATGGGTGTTTGGGGTTGCTGTGGGCTTGTTTGGGTTGCTTTTAGCTCTGTTGATTGCTATGGCTTGATTGATTGTATGGTTGTTTGGTTGTTTGGGGTTTGATTGGTGGCTATGAGTTGTTTGGGGTTGTTATGGCTTTTGATGGCTTTATGAGCTGATTGGTTTTTTTTTAATGAGCTCTGATTGTTTGCAATGGACTCTGGTTGCTATGAGCTCTGAGGGTTTTGCTATGATTGTTTGGGGGTTTGCTATGGGTTGATTGGTTTTATGTTTTGGTTGTTTGGCTCTGTTTGATTGCTATTAGCTCTGTTTTTGGCTGTATGGCTTGTTTGGGTCTATTGTTGATTGGGTATTGGTTCTGATTGGTTGTATGAGTCAAATTTGGTTTTTTGGGGCTTGATTGGGTTGCATGTCTCTAATTTGGTTGCTATGGGCTCTGTGGTTTTGAGCTCTGTTGGTTGCTAGGGGCTCATTGGTTGCTATGGGCTCTGATTGGTTGTATGAGCTCTGTGGTTGCTGTTATGGGAACCCCCTTAGAAGAATGGAGAAACGCACCCCCCTGTACGGGAACTCCCATGGAAGAAGGAGAACACAGCGCTCCCTGTACTGGGAACTCATAGAACAAAATGTAGAACACAGCCCCCCCCCCTGTAGGGGGAAACTCCCATAGGACAGAATGGAAAAACAAGTGCCCCTGTACGGGGGAAACCCCATGAACAGAATGGAAAACACTGTACCCCCCGTATGGGAATCCCTAGGGAGAATGGAGAACACAGCGCCCCTTGTACTGGGAACCCCCATAGGACAGAATGGAAAAACCAGCGCTCCCCTGAAAGGGGAACCCCCATAGAACAGTAGGAGAAACAGACTCCCTTGAACTGGGAACTCCCATAGGCAGAATGGAGAACACCGCGCTCCCCTGTACTGGGAATCCCATAGAACAGAATGTAGAACACAGCGCTCCCCTGTACTGGGAACTCCCATAGGACAGAATGGAGAACACAGCGCTCCCCTATACTGGGAACTCCAATAGAGGAGAATGGAGAACACAGCGCTCCCCTGTACTGGGAATTCCATAGAACAGAATGGAGAACACAGCGCTCCCCTGTACTGGGAACTCCCATAGGACAGAATGGAGAACACAGCGCTTCACTGTACTGGGAACTCCCATAGGACAGAATGGAGAACACAGCGCTCGCCTGTACTGGGAACTCCCATAGGACAGAATGGAGAACACAGCGCCCCCCTGTACTGGGAACCCCCATATAACAGAATGGAGAACACAGCGCTCCCTGTACTGGGAACTCCCATAGGACAGAATGGAGAACACAGCGCTCCCCTGTACTGGGAACTCCCATAGAACAGAATGGAGAACACAACGCTCCTCTGTACTGGGAACTCCCATAGAACAGAATGGAGAGTCACGTGCAAACTTGACTGGCTCTCCTTTCTCAGACAATACTTTCGGGGGCCCGTTCTCAGATAGTTCCCAAAATCCTAGAGATATGCCATCAAGGTCTATGTTTGGAACACCCCTGTAATCTGTTACGTACTTTTTTCAGTTTTTGCCTCTCTGTATTTCAGACATCATAACTTTTTTTTTTTTCACTGAGGCAGCTGAACCAGGCCCTGTTTTATGTGGGAGAAATGTTTAGTATTTTTGGTTTTCTTTACCGCAGATTTAGGGTTCATGTAAATCACTATGCAATTTATATAAAAACAAAAAGTGTGTCATAAATATAAAAAAGGTTTTTTTCTGCATTTTAAAAAACAAAACATTTATGTTAAACAACCTATTAAATTAATCCTACAGGTTATTAGGGTTGTGTGGATACCAAATACACAGGTTTAGTTAGTGTGTATAACCTATGCACAATTACTTTTTATTATTATTATTATTATTATTATTTTTTGGCACTTTTCTATGTACATTTTTTTAAATACCTATTTTTAAACTTTAGTATATACTTATAATGTATTATCATGCTCTTGCATGCTATTACATTATATACTGCTTCCTTATATACAGATAGGAAGAGAGTCTTAATTCCTGCCTCCGGGTTGCTGTTTGGGCAACACACAGTGTCCCCTAACAGCAGCCCTACTACACAAACAGCCCTGGGGCTACTCTAGATACTCTAGGTAAGGGCTCCATCGGGTGACCAGATGGGGCAAGGGAATCCTGTTTGAACAGCAATGAAAGGGTTAAACGGCCTGGATCAGAGCACGATTACAATCTCTGCCATGCTCAGAGGATGCTCTAGGAATGCTGGGCACTGGGAGCCTTAAAGGGGTTGTCTCACTACAATGATTCATCTTACCCCAGTAGTGTTTTCTCGGTTTCATTTTTTAATTCAGAGACGGTTTACTGGCTTCTACTGGCCTGCAGTGAGGAACTACTGAGGATAGCAGGTCTGTAGCTATAGCGACCAGAGCTGGCAGCCTATCTGGAGAGATCAAACAGGTCTGTAGCTATAGCAACCAGTGCTGGCAGCCTCTCAGGAGAGATCAAAGAGGTCTGTAGCTATAGCAACCAGTGCTGGCAGCCTATCGGGATAGATCAAACAGGTCTGTAGCTATAGCAACCAGTGCTGGCAGCCTATCTGGAGAGATCAAACAGGTCTGTAGCTATAGCAACCAGTGCTGGCAGCCTATCGGGAGAGATCAAACAGGTCTGTAGCTATAGCAGCTATTGCTGGTAGCCTATCAGGAGAGATCGAACAGGTCTGTAGCTATAGCGACCAGCAATGGCAGTTTAGTATGAGAGATTGAACAGGTCTGTAGCTATAGCAACCAGTGCTGGCAGCCTATCAGGAGAGATCAAACAGGTCTGTAGCTATAGCAACCAGTACTGGCAGCCTATCAGGAGAGATCAAACAGGTCTGTAGCTATAGCGACCTGAGGAGCTGATGCAGCCCATACAAGAGGGGATATCTAGGAACAGGTAGGACACTGGTAATGGACACATATTGCAAAGTGACTTGTTTCTGCAAGATCTTTAACATAAAAAGCAGTAATCCTTGTAGTGAGAAGACCCCTTTAAACCCCTCTCTGAGGCACTAACAGAGAGAGGACCCGCTTCCGGTTGTTAATGGCAGGACCAAGACGACGGGTAGGCAAAAGTAGCTGAGCACCTAGGGCGTCACTTCATCCAAGACAGGAAGGGGGCACAAGGAAGGATGAAGTGGGCTGAATTTTCCATAGGGGGGCGCTATATGGCTTATTTGCCTAGGGCACCACAATACAAGCAATGTTTATGGTTCAAGAAAAAAAAAATGACCCAAATTTTTGGGTCATTTTTTGGGTCGAACCTCTGACAAAATGAACCGAACACTACTCATGGGTGAGACATCCTATATGACAAGGAATACATCATATAATATATATATATATATATATATATATATATATTTGCATTTCTGAATGTTCCCACTGAGCAGTAATCTCCGCTTTCAGCCCGTTCTCAGAGGAAATTTTATTTTCTTAAATTATAGGGTATTTCTATTGCTAGGCAGCGGGTAATGAAACGTTGGAGCCTGGCGTTAAATAATGCAGGATACTTTATGGATACAGTGTTGGTGTCTCATTAACTGTAAGAAGCCGGGAAAGAAGCCATTTACTGTGTTCTTAATCAGAAATTTCCTAAATATTTAAAGGGATTTTCTCACTATAATAATCAGCTTTTGTAGGGAAAGGCAAATGAAGACTTTTTCTAAATACATCGCTCTGTTGATCTTTCTTTGGTCTGCAGATAAAAAAGATTTTACCTCCTCTTAGAGCACACGGGTTTATCTGGTTACCGTCCACCTCTCGCTGCTCTCTCTTATCTCTAATTTCTCTAAACTGTGGCCAGTCACCCAGACCATCCACCTCCTGAAAAGTCTTATCTCTAGCTACAGAGTTTGAAAGCTTCTCATTTCGCTAAGTAAACACTCTTTAGAGCTTTGCAGCTTGTGTAATACACTGACATGAGTACAGAGATTTATGAAGTGTAGCAGACATAGCAAGGAACAGCAGAGCTGATGGGTCAATCACTGCTATAGACCCGCCCATAACAAACAGCAAGTGTGAATCTAAAGCTGGCTGTGACTCTGACAGACTGTGTAGTGAGAAAAACCCTTTGGCCGTGTTCACACGGCTTATTCACGGCGGATTTGTCGGCGTATGAGCGCACAAATCCGCCGTGAATAGGGGGCGGGACGGGGGGGGGCCGGAGCCGGGGGGGCGCGCTCCGGCCCCATAGAAATGCATTGTTTACGGCGTGTCCGCGCCGTAATAATGTGCATGTCACTTTCTCCCCCCGCGGCGGATTTGCGAGCGGGGAGGAGCGACGGATTCCACTGTTCTCTATGAGAGCAGTGGATACCGTAATGACTCTGACGGATTGGCGCCGTATTGAAGCGCAAATCCGGCGCGGAATACGGCGCCAATCCGTCGGCAAATAAGCCGTGTGAACGGGGCCTTTAAGTCTGTGAATAAGAAAGTGCTAAAATGAGCATTCAGAGGAGATGATGGGAATGATGGAAAATTGAAGCTCCAGCCTAGTAGATTAAAGGGGTTATCTCACTACATTGATTCATCTCACCTCAGTCCTGTTTTCTTGGTTTCACTTTGAATCCAGGGGTGTGTTTACTGGCTTCTACTAGGCTGCAGTAGAAGCCAGGTCTGTAGCTATAGCAACCAGTGCTGGCAGCCTATCAGGAGAGATCAAACAGATCTGTAGCTATAGCAACCAGTGCTGGCAGCCTATCAGGAGAGATCAAACAGGTCTGTAGCTATAGCGACCTGAAGAGCTGATGCAGTGCATAAAAGAGGGGATATCTAGGAATAGATAGGACACTGTTAATCAACATATATTGCAAAGTGACTTGTTTTTGCCAGATCTTTAACATAAACAGCAGCAATCCCTGTAGTGAGACAACCCATTTAAGGAGGTTTTTCTGGTTAGTAATATCGATGGCCTGTGTTATAGGATCATGGGTGTTCCAATTTTTCACTCATGCAGTACCAGATATAGCCACAGCCAAATGAGTGGCGCTGTTCTAGTAAAACAACAAAGAGCACGCAGAATTTGGTGGTTGTGAATCAAATACTGTTAGCCTAATTTAAAAAGGACCAATCACCTCCAGGGAAACCTCACAAAGTAACAGAGGACTAAAATCTAAAAACTTACTCAAATATGTTTAATCAGTTCCCGACCAGGCCGGCCCCCATCACCTCCTGAACAGGCACATTTTCAAATGCTATGACATTTTCTTGCGTCTGGTTATCCTACTCATTTTTTCACCCTTTTTCCGTAGATATGTTGAGCTTCCGATTTTTTTTTTTTATAGTATGAGTGGAAAATAGTTAAAGAAAAAGGTTTTTCTTCTTTTTTTACTTTTTTTTTTTTTAACAGTAAGAGTGGCGTTATTTCCATCACAGACGTTTATATATAGTTAAGAGGCCGTCGGGGGCAGGATATGGGCTGTTGTGATATGGGCTGTTCGTATAAATTTTATTAAAATTTTATTATGTGGTTTTTTTTATTGTGTTTTCATACTGTCTCCTCCATAACGTTAGAAAGACATTTTGAGGGAATTTTTCACACTTTTTTTTTTTTAATTTCCACTGTAGCTGATATATAAGCCAAGGTTACAAGGGATATACACCCTTGTAGTCTCTGCTGAACTCAGTATGATAAGCCCCTGCAGTTACCAAGCCCAGTGGTCAAGTGACCGACCACCGGTGGCGGGAAGCAGGAAGTTGACAGGCTTTCTGTCTGTCTGTATATACAGTGCTTAGTGAGCATTGTATGTGAAATGATGGGGAAGGCAGGGACGGTAATAATCCATCCCTGCCTTCTCAGTGGAGAGCCCGGCTGCTACTGACAGCCAGCTCTCCAATCTAGCAGCAATTAGTTCCAGAATGTCCGATGTTTAACATTGACGGGAGGTCGGCAAGAGGTTAAAGAGTATCTATCACCTCCAGGGAAACCTTATGGAGTAACAGGAGACTAAAATATAAAGGGCGACATGTATAAATTCGAATGCGTATATTTTCTTTTACTTGCCGCCGACAACCCAGTTCTAAATAAATAGAGAAGAGTGTGGAATATGACAGTACGAAGATTTTTGGCGCATTACACTCTATGCCCATACAAAGTTTGGCGCACTAAGTTCTATGTAATGCGCCAAACATGTGTAAAGGCTATAGACAAGCTGGAAATAAAAGAAAAGTCATTAGAATAGCATGTCAGTGAATAGAAACTATGGTAGTGATCTTGCTTGGTGGACCACAGATCCCAGCAATACCTGTGCTGTGCTGGCTCCTGCTGTATGTAGAATAAAGGGGGAGAGCAGCAAAAATACGTTTCAAAATGTCCCTTATTTCTCAACTTTCATCAGTACATTAATAAAAAGTAATTTCTGATAATTATCAAACTCTATAAAATTAAATTTATATTTAATAAAAAAAGTCATAAAAATCATATAAAATTAATATAAAAATATATTCCAAAAATATCAAAATATCTCCTATAAAACATATTTAAAATTCATAGAATCTAAAACTAATTTTACATTTAATAACCCACTGATGGTGTTTTAAAAGATTTTTTTTAATTTTTACTACATTAAATTTGAAATTTACTTTTGCTGCTCTCCCCCTTTATTCTACATATAACAAGAGCCAGCACAGCACAGGTATTGCTGGAACCTGTGGTCCTACAAGCAAGACCACTACCATTGTTTCTATTCACTGACATGTTATTCTAATGACTTTTCTTTTATTTCCAGCCTATCTATAGCCTTTATACATGTTTGGAGCATTACTAATGCGCCAAAGTTTCATTATGCGCCCATAAGGTCAGAAAAAGACCTCAGAGGAGGAGGGGGCATTTTTAGTTCATTTTTTTTTTTTTGCTCTGCAACTGGGACTGATATATTAGTCTCAGTTACAGGGGAAGCAACAGACAGCCCTGACACACCTACACTCACCGGCCACTTTATTAGGTACACCATGCTAGTAACGGGTTGGACCCCCTTTTGCCTTCAGAACTGCCTCAATTCTTCGTGGCATAGATTCCACAAGGTGTTGCAACGATGCTCCATTGGTACCAAGGGGCCCAAAGAGTGCCAAGAAAATATTCCCCACACCATGACACCACCACCACCAGCCTGAACCGTTGATACAAGGCAGGATGGATCCATGCTTTCATGTTGTTGACGCCAAATTCTGACCCTACCATCCAAATGTCGCAGCAGAAATCGAGACTCATCAGACCAGGCAACGTTTTTTCCAATCTTCTACTGTCCAATTTCGATTGAGCTTGGGCAAATTGGAGCCTCAGTATCCTGTTCTTAGCTGAAAGGAGTGGCACCCGTGTGGTCTTCTGCTGCTGTAGCCCATCTGCCTCAAAGTTCGCCGTACTGTGCGTTCAGAGATGCTCTTCTGCCTACCTTGGTTGTAACGGGTGGCTATTTGAGTCACTGTTGCCTTTCTATCAGCTCGAACCAGTCTGCCCATTCTCCTTTGACCTCTGGCATCAACAAGGCATTTCCGCCCACAGGACTGCCGCTCACTGGATGTTTTCTCTTTTTCGGACCATTCTCTGTAAACCCTAGAGATGGTTGTGCGTGAAAATCCCAGGAGATCAGCAGTTTCTGAAATACTCAGACCAGCCCTTCTGGCACCAACAACCATGCCACGTTCAAAGGCACTCAAATCACCTTTCTTCCCCATACTGATGCTCGGTTTGAACTGCAGGAGATTGTCTTGACCATGTCTACATGCCTAAATGCACTGAGTTGCCGCCATGTGATTGGCTGATTAGAAATTAAGTGTTAACGAGCAGTTGGACAGGTGTACCTAATAAAGTGGCCGGTGAGTGTATGTCCTCAATGTGCTGTGCCTGCTGCCTGTATGTAGTGAGAGACTTGGATTAACCCTTTACAAGGAGCTGTGTCCTCAGCTTCCCCTGCACTGTTGGTATCTCCTGCAGAAGGAATCTTACCTGATTGTGACCTCTAGCAGATTAACCCTTAACAAGCAGTGATGTCCTCCTTTAGCTGAACTGTATAAAATACAAGGATTTGTGTCTCACTGATTCGCTGCCCATGGGGAGTAAATGAATTCACCTTTAAGAGACTTTATGAAAAAAAAAAACAGCTGAATCAATTTCCCCATTGTATACTATGGACCTGCAAATTACCTGAATCTTGACAAGATCTGAGCATATGACTCCATTCACCATTCAGATGCTGTTAGGAATCAGCTCCTCTCCCCCCCTCCCATCCACACACACAGTTGGTATCTCCCAGAGAAGAAATCTCACCAGATTGTGACCTCTCTCTGATAAAATAAAAGTAAAACCTTTCTCCCTGTAATACAGAGGGAAATGATATGATTTGCTAATGATATATATATATATATATTTGAGAAAAGTCTTATAATTTAATCTATTGTCAATTTTTGTGTTTATTCCCACATTGCTAGGTGGTAGTGATACATCCCCTTAGCCTAAGGATAAGCTAACATTCTTGTTATCCCAGAAAAACCCTTCAGAGGGAGACCCTTTTTTTGAAAACTTAATTAGTGCATTTTGATTTAGTAGAGCAGAGTTCCTTATCTTGGACCTCCATCAATCAGCTGGAACAGGGAGTAGCTAGAAAGAACGTCTTTGTAGGAATCAGCACATCCTTGTAAAGCATGGAGAAACAACTGGTGGTGGCACAATTACTGTGGTCCAACCACCGATCTGTGTCACGCTATATCTGTGTCATTTGTGGGTTTCAATTTCTGGGATTTCCACTCATTCTAAAAACAAGGGGACATATGTTCCTTAGCACTGTGGTCCATACCAAGGATCACGACTGTCATTACCCAGACCAATTATAAAGTGATTGCATATAGAGGGAAGAGGTCCACACTGGACTGAAAGAATCTCCTTTATGGTCAACAGGAAAGTGGGGATCATGGTTTTTTTCCAGCTTAGTATTTTTAAAGCATGTTGAAGATGTGAAAGGGGACTTCACCTCTTGCATATATACATACATAGTAAATAAGGTTGGAAAACTACCTAAGACCATTGAGCCCAAACTATAACTACTGTGTTTGTCTAGAAGAAAGCAAAACTTCCTTTGAGACACAACATAATTTTTTTCGAAATGTCGGTTCAACATCGTCCAATGTCCAACATAGTTGGAACAATATAAGTATGGTTATCAGAAATCCAAAAGTTTTCTAACGAAGTATATGTTATGTTTCTTTTTTCTATATGGGTGCTTAAAAACTAAACCTCAATTCAAAAAATACATTTGAAAAATGTTAAAAAATTAACTCTAAACAATTTTACAAATATATTTCAAAGATAAATTCTTAAACAATTTTACCAATACATTTCAAAAATAAATTCTAAACAATTTTAAAAATAAAAATTTTTTCAAATGCATTTAAAAAACGAATTCTAAACAAATTAACAGAAATTAAAAAAAGAATTTGAAAACATTTTACAATTTCAAAACTGAATTGAACAATTTTAAAAATTAATTTTACACACGAATTCCAATGGAATGAACAATTTTAAAAATTAATTTCACACACGAATTCCAAGTAATTTTACAAATACATTTCAAAAATGAATTCTAAACCATTTTAAAATTTAAAAATTAAATTCTAAACAATTTTTTTTTAAAACAATGCAAAAAGTGAATCTTAAACAAATTAAAAATTTAAATTGTAAACAATTTTAATAGTAAGTTTCAAAAATGAATTCTAAGCAGTTTCACCAACAATTGAAAAAATGAATTCTGACCATTTAAAAAATTTAAAAAAACATAAAAGAAGCCAAATAACCACAGCTACTAATTTGTGAATTTAGAATATCTTTATTCTTTATTTAAAATACCTATGAAACAAATTAGAATTATATTTAAATTTTTTCATATTTATTTTTTTTTTAGAAAAATTATCACAAACTGTACACTCAATGACAAATAATTTTGAGGTTTTGCTGTTACAGTACTCATCTGTAATGACAAATATTTTGCAAACTTTCCAGAGAGGACAATTTTGAAAATACTGAAATGCAATACATTTTTTTTTTCCAGGCCAGTGCAAAAAAATCGAAGGAAATAAAAACATAGATCGTAGGTTGTACAATAAATAGATTTTTATATATATATGTATATACTCTCTGTAGCTCAAATTTCACAAACATTAGTGTCAGCGTATACAAAAAGCCAGATACACAATTTTTCCAAAATTTTTGTTTTCATCTTAAATAGTACAGAAGCTGGAGATATTGACTTCAACAATAGGCAAGTATCATATCACAAACCCCATTAAAAATTCACATTATGCTGGACACAAGGAAAAGTATACAAAACGCTCAAGTATTGTCAGCCAACGACATTTAGCACAGATAATTGACATCCTGCATGATATTCTTTTAGGTTTTCTCGACCAATGACTCTTTCCATAGAGCCCATTTATTGAATTTTTCAAAAATACCACCGGCCACAAAGCCTTATGAAATTTACTAAAAAAAATTACCATTTCCTAAAGTGCAGCAGTGTAACCTGGCAAAGCCTGTATGTAATTATATATATATATATAATATATATATATACACACTCCCCGGCCACTTTATTAGGTACACCATGATAGTAACGGGTTGGACCCCCTTTTGCCTTCAGAACTGCCTCAATTCTTCGTGGCATAGATTCCACAAGGTGTTGCAACGATGCTCAATTGGTACCAAGGGGCCCAAAGAGTGCCAAGAACTATTTCCCCACACCATGACACCACAACCACCAGCCTGAACCGTTGATACAAGGCAGGATGGATCCATGCTTTCATGTTGTTGACGCCAAATTCTGACCCTACCATCCGAATGACCAGACCAGGCAACGTTTTTCCAATCTTCTACTGTCCAATTTCGATGAGCTTGGGCAAATTGGAGCCTCAATTTCCTGTTCTTAGCTGAAAGGATTGGCACCCGGTGTGGTCTTCTGCTGCTGTAGCCCATCTGCCTCAAAGTTCGCCGTACTGTGCGTTCAGAGATGCTCTTCTGCCTTACCTTGGTTGTAACGGGTGGCTATTAGTTCACTGTTGCCTTTCTATCAGCTCGAACCAGTCTGCCCATTCTCCTTTGACCTCTGGCATCAACAAAGCATTTCCGCCCACAGGACTGCCGTCTCACTGGATGTTTTTTCTTTTTTCGGACCATTCTCTGTAAACCCTAGAGATGGTTGTGCGTGAAAATCCCAGGAGATCAGCAGTTTCTGAAATACTCAGACCAGCCCTTCTGGCACCAACAACCATGCCACGTTCAAAGGCACTCAAATCACCTTTCTTCCCTATACTGATGCTCGGTTTTGAACTGCAGGAGATTGTCTTGACCATGTCTACATGCCTAAATGCACTGAGTTGCCGCCATGTGATTGGCTGATTAGAAATTAAGTGTTAACGAGCAGTTGTTCAGGTGTACCTAATAAAGTGGCCGGTGAGTGTATATATATATATATATATATACATATATTTTTTTAGGAAAAGTGAAAATGGAATGATTCTCAAAGTGACTACAAGGCCTTCTGGGTGAAAAAGTAATGACGCTGAATTTTTTTTGTAATTGGAATGCATTTTCAAAAAATTGCATAACTGTATGACTACAAAGGTTTGCATAAGTTTTCTTGCCAAAATGTTTTAGAATTGCATATTTTTTTATATGTATAAAATATAAGCTAGAAAAATAAATGTTAAATGTTTGGTGATAAAACAAATTTTCTACTAAATTATATATTTTTCTCATTACACATTTTTTTTTATAATTTCAAACAGCATAATGTCTTACATGCAGCAGGGTTATATGATAGAGGGTTATATGATAGAGGAGAGAAGCTGAGCTCTGTGATATATAGGGTTATATGATAGAGGAGAGAAGCTGAGCTCTGTGATATAGGGTTATATGATAGAGGGAGAGGAGCTGAGCTCTGTGATATATAGGGTTATATGATAGAGGAGAGGAGCTGAGCTCTGTGATATATAGGGTTATATGATAGAGGAGAGAAGCTGAGCTCTGTGATATATAGGATTATATGATAGAGGAGAGAAGCTGAGCTCTGTGATATATAGGGTTATATGATAGAGGGAGAGGAGCTGAGCTCTGTGATATTTAGGGTTATATGATAGAGGGAGAGGAGCTGAGCTCTGTGATATATAGGGTTATATGATATAGGGAGAGAAACTGAGCTCTGTGATATATAGGGTTATGATATAGGGAGAGGAGCTGAGCTCTGTGATATATAGGGTTATATGATATAGGGAGAGGAGCTGAGCTCTGTGATATATAGGGTTATATGATAGAGGGAGAGAAGCTGAGCTCTGATATATAGGGCTATATGATAGAGGAGAGAGAAGCTGAGCTCTGTGATATATAGGGTTATATGATAGTGGGAGAGGAGCTGAGCTCTGTGATATATAGGGTTATATGATAGAGGGAGAGAAGCTGAGCTCTGATATATAGGGTTATATGATAGAGGAGAGAAGCTGAGCTCTGTGATATATAGGGTTATATGATAGAGGAGAGAAGCTGAGCTCTGTGATATGAGGTTATATGATAGAGGGAGAGGAGCTGAGCTCTATGATATATAGGGTTATAGATAGAGGGAGAGGAGCTGAGATCTGTGATATAAAGGGTTATATGATAGAGGGAGAGACGCGGAGCTCTGTGATATATAGTTTTTCATGATAGAGGGAGAGAAGCTGAGCTCTGTGATATATAGGGTTATATGATAGTGGGAGAGAAGCTGAGCTCTGTGATATATAGGGTTATATGATAGAGGAGAGAAGCTGAGCTCTGTGATATATAGGGTTATATGATACAGGAGAGGAGCCGAGCGCTGTGATATATAGTTTCTATGATAGAGAAGAGAAGCTGAGCTCTGTGATATATAGGGTTATATGATAGAGGAGAGGATCTGAGCTCTGTGATATATAGGGTTATATGATAGAAAGAGAAGCTGAGCTCTGTGATACATAGGGTTATATGATAGAGGAGAGGAGCTGAGCTCTGTGATATATAGGGTTATATGATAGAGGAGAGAAGCTGAGCTCTGTGATATATAGGTTATATGATAGAGGGAAAGGATCTGAGTCCTGTGATACATAGGGTCATAGGATAGAAGAGACTAGCTGAGATATATGATACATAGGGTTATATGAGAGAGGAGAGGAGCTGACCTATGTGATACAGTATAATAGAGGGGAGAAGCTGCTCTGAGATGTGACTTCCTGACAGGTTTGCTTCAAAGGGGTTCTCTCGCTACAAAGATTAGCTTTCAAAATGTAGGGAACACTAAATGAAGACATTTTCCGAATATATTGCGTGGTTCATCTTTTTTTGTTAAGGAACTACAAATTATTTTATCACCTTCCTGTCTCTCTCTGGTTCCCCAAGTGACCGACCTGTGTACATCCACCCCCCCCTCCCTTGCTGTTTGTTCTATCTGTTAGCAGGGAGTACAGTCATCACACAGGTTGAGGCCAGCACAGAACTCCAGACAGTGAGAGCTTGTTTGTTATCTGATCTTTCAGACAAAAGACTAATTACTCTACTGTTTACATTAGCTCAGCAGCTTCTCCAGACCTCAGGGAAGGCAATTTATATAATCTAGACTGATAAACAGAGAAGTCTGAATACACAGAGATCATATGCTAATTACAGACAGCTTGACCAGGAAGTAACAGAGCAAAGCAGCATTATTTCATACATGCATCCTATGAAACTTTGAAATGAGACAACCCCTTGAAGTCTACCAGTACAGGAGCCAAAGTGACTTTCCACTGGCTCATAAAGGGGAGTCCTGAGAGGGCTCTCTGTCTGTGATATCTACAGTATATGGACAGGGGGGGAGTTCATGTGATTGTCCCTTTAACCCTAAAAAGTAAAACATAATGATCATAATAACGGTATACGGTATGTGATTATAATAATTTTGGTTTTTGTTACCCGTGCATCCGGAGATCACCGTGCCAGATTACACGGCTGCACAATTTTTTAATTTTTTTTTTTCATTTTACCAATGATTACTGCACTTTCCATTTGAATAGAATACTGTATGAAATATAGAGCTCACCATGAATTTATTTACATCATCAAATATATATCATTCTAACACAACCAACACGAGGAAATAAAACCAAAAAATAAAAAAGTATATATATATTTATAGATTTATAGAATGCTACATTCGACTGAAAATCAATATGTGGTAAAATAACCTTGTCCTATGTTCAGAAATGCTGAAATGCAGCTCATTATCAAATACATTTTGCTGGATTGTTGTCACTTTAAGGACAACAGGTCGTCCCACTGAGAGGGACATTGAGGCACGGAGAAAGGTTTTTTTTTGTGTTTTGTTGTTGGGTTGTCTTTTTGGAAGCATCAGAGTCGTCACTTGAAGCTCCTGGGCACCAAAGCAAATTCGGAAACAGGGCTACTCCCTACTTTGGGAGCACTGGTGTCTGATTAGGTGGCCTAAAGGAGCCCAAGAGCACCAGGGCCAGGGGGCAACAGCTACCTCAGCCTCTACTCCACCCCTGGAAGGAATGCTCTGTCTTTTTAAACCACTAAGAAAAAAAGTTTTTCTTCTGAAAATTTAAAATTATTTTCATAGTAGTTTATTATACTTTATTGGTCTCTAGCGTTCTTTCCTAATGCAATTGGTATTTTATATAAAAACAGATTTCAAAATTAGCTATTCCAATAAATTCTCATAGTCCCCCTACCCAAAAAAATGTAAAAAAAAAATAAATAAAAAAATGGGGAGACCAGTGAGATTTACAAATAAAGTTACATTTTGAGTGAAATAATAGCTACTAGTAATAAACAAGATAGAAGAACACACTTTGGTTTCTATGGTCATGAGAGGTCAGTTGTATCAAATAATTGTGGATGGAGATAAATATATAATACTTATGACTACCAGGTAGGTAAGAGCCGGTCACCTGAGTGTCATTACTATGCTGTACACAGTGTCTAGAGTAATGGAGGGGGTAGTATTTGATTCTCTGCATCTCTAGGGATTTGTGGGGACTTCTTCAATGATGGTCTAGAGTAATTAAAAGATTAATCTTCACCGATTTGGAGGTCTAGGATAATGGAGGGATTTATATTTTCTACACTAATGAGGGGTTAATATTTGCCTCCCTTTTGGTCTAGGGCAATGGAAGGGGTTAATATTTGCCTCTCTGGTGAAACTGGGTAATGGAAGGGGTTAATATTTTTCCTCTCTTTTGGTCTAGGGTAATGGAAGGGGTTAATATTTTCCTCCCTTGAAGTCTAGGGTAATGGAAGGGGTTAATATCTGCCTCCCTGGCGGTCTAGGGTAATGGAAGGGGTTAATATCTGCCTCCCTGGCGGTCTAGGGTAATGGAAGGGGTTAACAGTTGCCTCCCTGGTGGAATAGGGTAATGGAAGGGGTTACTATTTGCCTCCCTGGTGGTCTAAGGTCATGGAAGGGGTTAATATTTGTCTCCCTGGAGGGCTAGGGTAATGTAAGGGGTTAATATTTGCCTCCCTGGTGGTCTAGGATAATGGAAGGGGTTAATATTTGACTCTTGATCTAGGTTAATGGAAGGGGTTTATATTTGCCTCCCTGGAGGTCTAAGATAAAAAAAAAGGGGTTAATATTTGCTCCCCTGGTGGTGTAGAGTAATTTAGGGATTATTACCAGCTTCCCTGTTGGTCTAAGGTAATGGAGTGATGTGTTTATAGGTCTAGAATACTGGAAGGATTAATATCTGCTTTTCTGGTGGTTTAAGGCAATTACATTTTTTTACATATTCTTCACTGGTGATCAAGGGTAATTAAGGGGTTATTATGTGCTTCCCTGGTGGTCTAGGGTAATAGAGGGATTATTAGTTACTTCCCTGGTGTCTTAAGGCAATAGAGAAATTGAAATTTGCTTTGCTGATGGACTAGGGTAATGAAGGTTAATAGAAATAGGAGTAAAATTTGATATATAAGCAAACATCAGATTATAACAATATACCAGGTATAGCCAGATACTTGATATAAAGAATCATATCATATATCATATCATAAAGATACCACCAAGGTGTAAGTCCTCATATATCGCCTTCTGTTTTTCAAATGTGTTGTTCAGGGTAACCAGGGGATGACGCAGATAATCTCACCCTATGGTCATGCTACCATTATCCTAGATAAAAGCGGGGAGGTCGTCCCGATAAGGGCGGCCCCACCTGCCAATAACTAACCCCATTAAAAACAGTATTATTCCCGAACAATGAACCACCATAATAAAAGTAGTAGTGTAGAAATAGTTCAAAATGCAAAAGCATAGAGTCCTAACACATTTCCTCCTTTTGGGATAGTGACAGGGTTTATCAGATGATCATCAATATCAAGAAAAAGGATAACCCATGAAAGGATTACAGGTTTTAGTTTCTCTATTTGTAGTGATTAGTATTTATACCCTTATTCCTTATCACATTGTTAACTGTGACTTGTATTTAGGATAATGAAGGGATTAATATTTGCTCCCCTGGTGGTCTAGAGTAGTGGAGGAGTTAATACTTGCTCCCCTGGTGGTCTAGGGTACTGGAGGGATTAATATTTGCTCCCCTGGTGGTCTAGGGTACTGGAGGGATTAATATTTGCTCACCTGGTGGTCTAGGGTAATGGAGGGGTTAATATATTTTGTTCTGGTGTTCTCGGGTACTGGAAGGATTAATATCTGCCTTTCTGGTGGTCTAGGGTACTGGAGGGATTAATAGTGGCTCCCCTGGTGGTCTAGGGCAATGGAGGGATTAATATCTTTTTTCTGGTGGTCTAGAGTACTGGAGGGATTAATATCTTTTTTCTGGTGGTCTAGGGTACTGGAGGGATTAATATCGTTTGTCTGGTGGTCTAGGGTAATGGAGGGATTAATATCTTTTTTTCTGGTGGTCTAGGGTAATGGAGGGATTAATATCTGCTTTTCTGGTGGTCTAGGGTAATGGAGGGATTAATATTTTTTTCTGGTGGTCTAGGGTAATGGAGGGATTAATATCTTTTTTCTTGTGGTCTAGGGTAATGGCGGGAGTAATATCTTTTTTGTGGTGGTCTAGGGTACTGGAGGGATTAATATATTTTTTTCTGGTGGTCTAGGGTAATGGAGGGATTAATATAGTTTTTCTGGTGGTCTAGGGCACTGGAGGGATTAATATCTTTTTTTTTCTGGTGGTCTAGGGTACTGGAGGGATTAATATAGTTTTTCTGGTGGTCTAGGGTAATGGAGGGATTAATATCTATTTTCTGGTGGTCTAGGGTAATGGAGGGATTAATATCTTTTTTCTGGTGGACTAGAGTAATGGAGGGATTAATATCTTTTTTCTGGTGGTCGGGTAATGGAGGGATTAATATCTGCTTTTCTGGTGGTCTAGGGTAATGGAGGGATTAATATCTGCTTTTCTGGTGGTCTAGGGTAATGGAGGGATTAATATTTTTTTCTGGTGGTCTAGGGTAATGGAGGGATTAATATCTATTTTCTGGTGGTCTAGAGTACTGGAGGGATTAATATCTTTTTTCTGGTGGTCTAGGGTACTGGAGGGATTAATATAGTTTTTCTGGTGGTCGGGTAATGGAGGGATTAATATCTGCTTTTCTGGTGGTCTAGGGTAATGGAGGGATTAATATCTGCTTTTCTGGTGGTCTATGGTAATGGAGGGATTAATATCTGCTTTTTCTGGTTGTCTAGGGTAATGGAGGGATTAATATTTTTTTCTGGTGGTCTAGGGTAATGGAGGGATTAATATCTTTTTTCTGGTGGTCTAAGGTCGCAGAGCGAGTTAAAAAGGTTGTCAGGATTGATAAAGTATCTGAGCTGTAATACCACACACAACCTTTGCATCGTTGTGGCACTGTTTCTGGGGAAAAAACAACAACCATATTTTGGTGACCTCTTTGATACTTGATGGTCTAATGGTTTATACATTCTTACTAATATCCAATAATATATCCTGTTTCTAACAGGGAGCTGAACACAATGTGCCTTCGCATTCAGCTTGAGTGAAAGCAATGTGTGAATGCAAACAGGTACATTGCTCTCACTATGATCAGGTATACGCATATCTGATTGCCTCCCCATCAGAGGAGCAAACATTAACCCCTACAATACCCTAGACCACCAGTGAGGCAAATATTAACCCTTTACATTACCATAGACCACCGGCGGATGGATGTCTTCTCTTCACTTTGATCGCTGATCGGTAATTTGCAACATTTCCTGTATATAACAGGAAGCTGAACACAATGTGCTCATCACATTCAGCTACCCTTCTTGCCATGCAGGCAGGGACTAAAAAACACTGTGAACGCAAACAGCCTCACTGTCCTCGCTATGAGCAGGTAGTATGCACATCTAATTGCCACCCCACCGGGGAAGAAAATATCAACCCCTTCATTACCCTGGACCACCAGGGGAGCAAATATTAACCCCTTCATTAGCCTAGACCACCAGTGGAAGGATCGCCCACCTTCACTTGGATGGCTGATCATACTACAAGTTCCAGTCAGATATGGACATTTTACAATTAGCTGGGGACAAATCAGAGGAGAAAGCATTAACCCCTTCAATATCCTAGACCACCGGTGGATGGACGTTTTCCCTTTACTTTGATGACTGATCGGTAATATGCAACATGTCCTGTATATAGCAGGAAGCTGAACACGATGTGCTCATCACATTCAGCTTCCCTTCTTTCCATGTAGGCCGGGAATAAAAAACAATGTGTGAATGCAAATAGCCTCACCGTCCTCACTATGAGCAGGTAGCATGCACATCTGATTGCCTCCCCACCAGGGGAAAAATATTAACCCCTTCATTACCCTGGACCACCAGGGGAGTACATATTAACCCCTTCATCAGCCTAGACCACCAGTGGAAGGATCGCCCACCTTCACTTGGATGGCTGATCATACTACAAGTTCCAGCCACATATGGACATTTTACAATTAGCTGGGGACAAATCAGAGGAGCAAGCATTAACCCCTTCAATACCCTAGACCACCAGTGAGGCAAATAGTAACCCTTTACATTACCCTAGACCACCAGTGGATGGATGTCTTCCCTTCACTTTGATGGCTGATCGGTAATTTGCAACATGTCCTATATATCAGGAAGCTGAACACAATGTGCTCATCACATTCAGCTTCCCTTCTTTCCCTGCAGGCAGGGGCTAAAAAACACTGTGTGAATGCAGACAGCCTCACTGTCCTCACTATGTGCAGGTCGTATGCACATCTGATTGCCTCTCCACCAGGGAAGAAAATATCAACCCCTTCATTACCCTGGTCCACCAGGGAAGAAAATATCAACCCCTTCATTACCCTGGACCACCAGGGGAGTAAATATCAACCCCTTCATTACCCTGGACCACCAGGGGAGTAAATATCAACCCCTTCATGACCCTGGACCACCAGGGGAGTAAATATTAACCCCTTCATTAGACTAGACCACCAATAGAAGGCTCGCCCACATTCACTTGGATAGTTGATCATACTGCAAGTTCAAACCAGATATGGACATTTTACAATTAGCTGGGGACAAATCAGAGGAGCAAGCATTAACCCCTTCAATACCCTAGACCCCCAGTGGAAGGATCGCCCACCTTCACTTTGATAGCTGATCAAAGTTCCAGCTAGATATGGACATTTTACAATTAGCTGGGGACAAACTTTTGCTTAATTGCCGAAAGATCTTACAAAGACGACTGTATATTCAATCAAAATTCCTCTGCCCAAGATTCAGATGTAATTATCAGACGCTAATAAGATTTTTTTCATTTTTTTTTTCCTATATCATCCTTATTAAGCCTCAGATTAATATAATAATCAGGGAAGATCCTGTTGCATATGGATTGTGAAAAACTAATTAGGCTCTCGGCAGCCTAAATTACAACGGGCACTGGAGTTAATGAAACATTCTTGGCATGTAGACGTCATAGTGAGAAGACAAGAGTTATTGCATTCTTTAACATATTAAGGACATTGGCTACAAAAAAATTAAAAGAAATAAATAAAAAAAAAATCCAATATAAGGGACCACTCCATTTTTTTTTCCGCTTTAGTTCATTAGAAATTACTTTTAGGTACATTGCAGTGCCAATAGCTTTACTTACCTGCAGCTGAATACAGGATTTCTGGCTGATGCAACAGTCTCTGTTCGGTCACATGACCTGCACTTTTGATACAGACAGGAAGTTTGTCTCTCTATGCTTTCTTATGAGACTGACTTTGAGAACTTTCCATATGGATGCATAGATTTTGCATCCAGGTCACACGATCTTGCTGTGTGTTTCAGCAGCTCAGAGTGCAGGTCACATGCCCCAGTGGCGGCAGTGAGGAATCCTGTATTCAGCTGCAGGTAAGCTGCAGTATTTTTGGCACTAAAAGCAATTTCTAATGTAAAAGGGTAAAAAAAAAATGGTCCTTAAAAAATAAATAACTAAATTTGCAGGCTTACAGTCAAGTTGGTAATAAAGTCCTTACTGGAAACCAGTTACTTAACTAGATGCCATTTGCCCATTGACTATAAACATCCAGGCTGTGGTCATCCAACTCTGCATGGCTATGCAGTGTGCTGCTGTGAGAGTAGAGAGCTGGCTGTCAGCAGCAGCCGGGCTCTCTGGAGAGAAGGCAGGGACAGATTATTATGGTCCCTGCCTTCCCAATTGTACATACAGCGCTAAACAAGAACAGTATATACAGATCAGCAGGAAGACCCCACCAACTTCCCAGCCACAGCAGCACCTGACCATCGGGGCTTGGTAACTGCAGGAGCTGCTGTGTCTTTTTAAACCCCTTTTTCCATAGGCCTATAATCGACCATCAAAAATGAATTAACTCCTTAACGACCCTGGATGTATGAGCACGTCCCAGGGTCACTAACTTGCTTTGTAGCGGGATTGCAGGCAGGAAGTAGTAAATCCACCATCTTTGTACATTTGTACTGTATAGACGATCGTGGCCCCTATTAGTGAAGCATCTTAGGGGGACTCAAAGTTAGGCTGAGTTCACATGGCTAAAGCGGGGGCGGGGGAGGGGGGGGGGGGGGTAGCCCGCCGGCCCCATAGACCGTCATTACTCACGGCGCATAATGGCTGGGGCGCATTTCGCTCGGATTTAAGCGCAGTACGTCATGAAATACGCCCCAATTTAAGCCGTGTGAACATAGCCTTAAAGTAAGAAAAAACAAAACTTTTAAAGTGTAAAAAAAATATTAAAAGTTCAAATCACCCCCCTTTTGCCATTTTACAAAAAATATTTTAAAAAATTAAACATATTTGGTATTGTCACGTCCGAAAAAGTCTGATCTCTTAAAATATAACATCAATTATTCCGTACGCTGGACACCGTAGAAGAAAAAAAAAATTCAAAATGCCAAAATTGCGGTGTTTTTTGGTCATTTCACGTCCTCTAAGAATTGTAATAAAATTTATCTAAAAAGTTGCATGCATTCCAGACTGGTACCAAAATAAAAATTAGACTTCAGTCCACAAAAATGCCGCCTCACTCAAGTCCGTAGGTGTTAGTACAAAAAAGTTATTGGTCGTAGAAAATAGCGCCATGGCTCAAATTTCAAAAATCGAAAATGTTTGAATTTTTTTTTTTATGGTACCAAAACAAAGAAAGCCGTACATGTTTGGTGTTTCCGGAATCGTATAAAGAACACAGAATACAGAGGACACATCACTTATACTGGAGAGTGAGCACCCTAAAAAAAAAATTAAAAAAAAAAAAAAAAACATGGCGCAAGTAAGTTTTTTTCAACATTTTGTCCCCGTTGGAATTTTTTTGCGGTTTCCAGGTATATTCTATGGTAACATGAATGACACCATTAAACATATGAGGGCTTTTATTTTGTGGAACAAGATGTGCTTACTATGTAGGTGTAAAAATAAAAAAAAGTTATGGCTCTTGGAAGGCGAGGATGAAAAACGAACGTGCCAACCAAATAATGCAAGGTTCTTAAGGGGTTAAATCCCTAAAACTTAACATTTAATTGTTAATTATTAAAAGTTATTAAGATTTAGGGATTTGATTGATTTTTGATGGTCAATTATAAAGGGTTTAAGTTTGCCTATGGCAAAAAGGGTTTGAATTGTTGTGAATACCCTCCAGGATGATCGTTAGGTCTATTTTCTGAGTTGCTATTTAGCTATCACACCCAGATCAGCTCTGCAGTCAGTTCTGGGGGCTATATTTCCCTTGGGGCTAAGATATCAGAAGAACAAAAAAAAAAAATCAAAAATACCCCCAAGAGGTCTTTCTCTGACCTTGTGGGGGACACAATATGTAAAAAACAAAAAAAAAAAATACACAAAAAAACCTGACAGCTCAAACCGCAACTTTTAGCCCCACACCTGGCGATCCAAAAACGTTACATCGTCTATATATTAACATCCGTGACAGAAAATGTAATTTAGCGCCACTTTTGCTGTAAAAATTTGTTTGTTTTTTTTAAAGTGAAAACTTTTTTTCACCATTTTCTCTAATACTATTAAAATAAAATGTAAAAAAAGGGTGAGGAACTGGTTAAAGAGTCTGAGCCACAGGGAGGAGTGACACAAAACTTAATTTAGCGCCACTTTAGCTGTAATCATTTTTTTTTATTTTTTTAATGTGAAAAACAGCCTTTTTTTTCCCCGCCATTTTGTCTGATACTATCAAAGTGAAATAAAAAAAATTCCAGCCCAGTCAGGAACTGGTTAAAGAGTCTGAGCAACATGGAGGTTTAAGGCTGTTTTCACACGGGGTAATTTCGGCGCGCATTTCGCGTTGTATTTGCGCTCTAATTCTACGGTATTAGGGTAATCCATAGTTCTCATAGAGAACTATGGATTACGCCTCCTCTCCCTGCTCACACGATATGCCGCGGGGGGAGATAAGTGACGTCAATTAATTAAGTAATGAAAGTCTATGGGGCCGGCGGGCTGCCAGGCCCTGTGTCGCGGGAGTACGTGCCGATCGGCGCAACTCCCGGCGTAATTGTGGGGCGTACTGTACGCCCCACAATTACGGCGTGTGAACATAGCCTAAGGTTTGGTTCACATCTGTGTCCGAGGTTCCGTTCGGAACTTCCGGCAAGCCACAACAGACGCCCAATGGAACCTATTAAAGTCCATCTTATCTCCGCAGTGGTGTCCATCATTAAGGCTATGTTCACACGGCTTAATTGCGGGACGTAATTACGCCCCGCAATTATGCCGTGTGGCTGGGGGCGGGGGAGTGCGCGGGGGGCCGGCACTTCGCCGGCCCATAGACTATCACTGCTAGCGGCGCGTATACGCCGCTAGAAAGTGACATGTCAATTATCGCTTCGCCAGGCGGGGAGAGGAGACGTAATCCATAGTTCTCTATGAGAACTGTGAATTACCGTAATGAATGGGCCGTTTTCGGCCCGTAATTGGCGCACTTCGGCGCGTAATTACGGACCGAAATACGGCCCATTTTAAACCGTGTGAACATGCCTTAAGACGTAAAAAATTGCGCTATTTTTTTCGGACACCAAGCTTAAGAGCAATATCAGGTGGAAAAAAAAATTAGGTACATTTTTTATAGCTATAATATTGAGCGTCTTCATTATCAAATGAATTTTTTATGTAACTTACTAGAATCCTACATGGTTTATGGAAAAAAATCTTCCCTTTCATTTCATTAATCCAGTAAATAAAATATATAAAGAAAAAAATGACAATAAAAAATTGTAAAATGAGTTTCTACCGTCTGGTAGCAAAGGAAGATTACATTAGTTTTAGCTGAGAGCTGCGGCTTTACGGTTTGAGCGCTAGGATTTTTTTTTTATTTTATCTGAAAACATCTGCATTCCGCTGACAGGTATCAATTTAGTTTTGAAAAGTCATCTTCTGAGAACTCGCGACGCCTACACTTCCAATTTACTACAATGGGTTCGCTTCATTTCAGTCTCCACTTTAGAAATATTACAATATGATGCATTTTAAAATTCCAGATCATGTGCCAAGGCACAAAGTGAATTCACTGTATCACAAAAATTGTGCTCTGGCCAGCTCCCCGAAAACAGTTGACTTTGCCCGGGTGAGCTTTCTCAGCAGGGGATAGGTAGTAGTACATGATGATCATTCAGATGACTGGTCTTCCATGGGCAGTGTGAGTCGACAAATGCGAGGGACCCTCTTACATCATATCCATATACCCTAACATTTTGAGTCCACCCAAGTTAGGAACCCTATGCATGACATCCAGATGCCCTAATAGAGTGACAACACCCAAACCAGGGACCCTCCTACATGACATCATATGCTCGAAGAGTTTGAGTCCAGCTAAGAAAGAGACCCTCCAGAATTCATATATATGCCCTAACAGTGTGACTCCACCCAAGCCAGGGACTCTCCTATATGACATCCATATGCTCGAACAGTTTGAGTCCAGCTAAGAAAGGGACCCTCCAGATGAAATCCATATGCCCTAACAGTATGACTCCACCCAAGCCAGGCACCCTCCTACATGACATCCAGATGCCCCAGTAGTGTGACTTCACCCAAATGAAGGACCCTGCCCCATGGCTTTCATATGTCCTAGCAGTTTGAGTCTACCCAAGCGACGGAACCTCCTTCATGACTTCCATTTATCCGAACAGTGAGTCCACCCAAGCGAAGGACCCTGCCCCATGGCTTTCATATGTCCTAGAAGTTTGAGTCCACCCAAGCGAAGGACCCTCCTACGTGGTTTTCATATGTCCTAGCAGTTTGAGTCTACTCAAGTGAGGGAACCTCCTACATGACTTCCATTTGTCCAAACAGGGAGTCCACCCAAGCGAGGGATTCTCCTAGATGACATCCATATGCCCTGACAATTTGAGTGTACCCAAGTGATGTAACCTCCTACATGACATTCATATGCTAGTTAGAGCATATGGATTTCAGGAAGGAGAGTCCCTCGCTTGGGTGGTCTCAAACGGTCTTCATGGACAAACCCATTAAAAGGGCGTTCCCCCCCATGCACTTTGATAGCATCTCCTATTGATATGTCATCAAAATCTGGTAGGTGCAGGTTCCACCACTGGTCACACCCCTAACTCGGGAATGGCCCCTTGAAAGTCTTGACTCAAAATGAAGTGCCGGTCGTGCTTGCGCATGAATCTACATTCTGTTCTATGGGAGTTCCCAGTACAGGGGAGCACTGTGTTCTCCATTCTGTTCTGTGGGAGTTCCCAGTACAGGGGAGCGCTGTGTTCTCCATTCTGTTCTATGGGTTCCCAGTACAGGAGAGCGCTGTGTTCTCCATTCTGTTCTATGGGAGTTTCCAGTACAGGAGAGTGCTGTGTTCTCGCCATTCTGTTCTATGGGAGTTCCCAGTACAAGGGAGAGCTGTGTTCTCTCCATTCTGTTCTATGGGAGTTCCCAGTACAAGGGAGAGCTGTGTGTTCTCCATTCTGCTCTATGGGAGTTCCCAGTACAAGGGAGCACTGTGTTCTCCATTCTGCTCTATGGGAGTTCCCAGTACAAGGGAGCACTGTGTTCTCCATTCCATTCTATGGACGTTCACAGTACAGGGGAGCGCGTTGTTCTCCATTCTGTTGTATGTGAGTTCCCAGTACGGGGAGCGCTGTGTTCGCTATTCTGTTCTATGGGAGATTTCAGTACAGGGTAGCACTGTGGTCTCCATTCTGGGAGTTTCAAAGACTAGCCGAGTGCTGTGTTCTCCATTCTGTTCTATAGGAGTTGCTGGTACTGGGGCGCGTTGTGTTCTCCATTCTGTCCTGTGGGAGTTCCCGGTACAGGAGAGCGCTGTGTTCTCCATTCTGTCCTCAGAACTCCCATAAAACATTCTAAGCTGACACTTTCAGACGTCCATTCCTGAGACAGGTGAATGTCAATTTGCCATCAAAGTGTATGGTGGGAACACCCTTTAAAGAGATTTTTGGTTAAAAGATTCAAGTAGGTAGGTGGCAGACTTCACACATGTTGACCACATGGGGTCAAGAAATTTTTCATAAAAATGTCCAAAATCTTGCAAACAATGGAATGGGAAGAGGGCAAAAAGCTTGAAAGTCTAAAACTGTCCAAAAACATGATTTCAATAACGGGCAAAACAGAAATCTTGACTCCGTTTTCCATTAGTGACTCATGTTTTTGGATTACCAATGACATTTTTTGGATGGTAGTTGGCCCATGTGACAATAGGTGTCCCCTCCACCTCATTACTAGTGGGCAACATGTCCAAATTTACCATGCCAGTAAGTTCGGACATGCCTTGTGTGTGTGAAACCCAACTGTGTACAGCATTTCTGTTACATATTTTGTCCATCAACAATCTAATGCTTAAAGGGGTTGTCTCACTACAAGGAATGTTGCTTTTTATGTTATAGATCTTGCAAAAACAAGTCACTTTGCAATGTATATCCATTACCAGTGTCCTACCTATTCCTATATATCCCATGTTGTATAGAGTGCATCAGCTCCTCAGGTCGCTATAGCTACAGACCTGTGTGATCTATCCTTATAGGCTGCCAGCACTGGTTGCTATAGCTACAGACCTGTTCAATCTCTCCTGATAGGCTGCTAGTACTGGTTGCTATAGCTACAGACCTGTTCAATCTCTCATGATAGGCTGCCAGCACTGGTTGCTATAGCTACAGACCTAGCTTCTACTGCAGCCTCGTGGAAGCCAGTAAACACAACCCTGAATTCAAAGTGGAACCAAGAAAACAGGACTGAGGTGAGATGAATCAATGTAGTGAGACAGCCCCTTTAACTTGACCTGCACATTTTGGAGGCTAATTTCATTCTTAGACTTTTAAATATATTGAAATATATTAAAATATTTGAAAATATGAAATATTTAAAGATACCCAAAAAGTTTGGAGACAAAAAAGAAAAATTTAATTAAAAAAATAAAACAAGTTTTTTTTTTTTTATATATAGAAGAATTACTGGTGATTTCCTAGATATCATAAATCATATTCTAATCCATTTGAGAATTCAATTTGTAAATTCTATCATTTAAGATCAACTAAATAATCTTTTAAATGATCCTTAAATACAGAAAAATCCAAAAATATAATAAAAATTGTGCTTTCTTTTCAGTCATCGATAAAGTTCCCTTTTTTTCAGCCAAAAATGGCCTCGTCAAAGGGTACATGTCTACTTAGATTTGAAGTTAATACTTGTATTGGTAGTTATCAAACCATAGTACCTGGAATTGATTTATAACAGTCTTGAGATATTGCTGCTACAGTGTATTGTGATGTTCAAGAACACACACAACGCTGTACATGAACGACATAAAAGTACATTCAAATAAAGTGTCACAGGCAGGAATCGAGTCAAAACCAAATGAAAAATTACACGGACATCGCTACGTCCTTCGTTGAGTAAAAAGAAATTTAAAAAATGAATTTTAAAAAAATTTATAATTTGATTTTTTTTTTTTTTGCATTGCTGGATAATATCAATTGTTTCAAAATGATGAACTGAAACCATTGGATTTTTTTATTTTTTTTTGCCACAGGTTGGTGACCTTGCACGTGATATGGAGTCAGTTTATTGGAGTGAAATTTTGTCTACAATTTGTCCAAACTTCTACAAGGTTGCAGGGCTGCCGTCACTGTGCACACATTAAATGCTTCAAAATTATTTTTGGCTCGCAAGGGCCTTCATTTTTCGGAATCCAAAGAACCTAGATTGCCTTGGCTTGTAAGTCATTGATTGAGGTAGGGGACTTCCTTTATCACCCATTGGCACTCTGCAATGAAGGGTGCCCATAGTTGCCATGGCAGCCAGAAGGGAAATAATGTCCTACCATGTACAGGAGCCTAGAATCTAATAGGCACCTGTCATGTAAATTGAAATACATAGACATCACTCCTGCCCTGCTACAAAACACCAGGGACTGTCTGTCTGCTGTCTCTGACATCATGTCCTCCCTGTATCTTAAACTAAACCTCACTAAAACTGAACTTCTAGTCATCCCACCATCTACTAACAGACCTTACCCTGCCCTTTCTGTCTCAGTGTGTGGTACCACCATAACTCCTAGGCAGCAGGCCCGCTGTCTAGGGGTTTTATTGGATTCTGATCTGACCTTCTCCCCATATATCCAATCCCTTGCCCGCTCCTGTCACCTGCACCTCAAGAACATCTCCAGAATCCGTCCTTTTCTCACTGTGGAAACAACTCAAACTCTCATTGTTGCTCTTATTCATTCTCGTCTTGACTATTGCAACTCCCCTCTGCAATCTGTCCTGAATGCAGCAGCCAGGCTTGTCTTTCTTTCCAGCCGCTATACTGATGCCTCTACCCTGTGTCAGTCACTGCACTGGTTTCCCATCCAGTACAGGATACAGTATAAACTCAGCACTCTCACCCATAAAGCTCTCCACAGTGCTGCCCCCCCATACATCTCCTCCCTTATCTCTGTCTACCACCCTACCCGCTCTCTCCGCTCTGCTGATGATATCAGGTTACACTCATCAATCATCCGAACCTCCCATGCCCGTCTCCAAGACTTCACACGTGCGGCACCAGTTCTCTGGAATATGCTACCGCGGGCGATCAGGCACACTCAGAACTCTCATAGCTTTAAAAGGGCCCTGAAAATACATCTTCTCACTCTGGCCTACCAGAATCCCTAATGTTAACACCCCCCCTCCCCCTCCCTAGCGCACTCATCTCATTTTCGGCACTTAGCTGTATATAGATGTACTGTTTGGGTGGCAGGTTCATCCGAATTCTACATAAAACAACCCCATATTTATGTCACATGGCTGGACCATTGTAAATCTAGCACTTCTTACCCTTTGTCTCTCTTGTACACCCTAATAGATTGTAAGCTCTTGCGAGCAGGGCCCTCACACCTTGTGTCTCATCTGTAAGTACTTTTAATGTGTAATGTCTGTACGTTTACCCTCCAAATTGTAAAGTGCTGTGGAATATGTTGGCACTATATAAATAAAGATTATTATTATTATTATTATTATTATAGCAAAACTAATGTATTGCTATGTAGTAAAACAAAACCGATCAAGCGATCACATAGGGGGACATGTATGAAAACTGTCTTGGTCTAAGACTTTTCTTGTTGCCAATAGCAACCAATCAGCGTACCCCTTTCATTTCATATAGTGCTCTGAAAAAATGAAAGTGGCGCTCTAATTGGTTGCTATGGGCAACAAGAAAAGTCTTAGACCAAGACAGTTTTCATACATGTCCATCATAGTCTATAAAAAAAAGTAGAAAACAAATACAGGCAGTGCCCAGGTTATGAACAGGATAAAGACAGTAGGTCTTAAGCTGAATTTGTATATAAGTTGGAACAGGTATATTTATTAAATGTAACTCCAGCACAAAAGGTTTCTCTTTTAGTTTCGGACAGTGCAGGGAAGGGTTTTTACATTTTGTTTGATGTCTGTGACCCTGTTAAGAATATTTCATCTAATTTTCACTTCATGTGCTGCTATGGCCTGCTGGAGCTTGTCGTTCCACAGCTACTATCTGCTATGGAACTACAAGTGCCAGCATGGAACATGGAACTACAAGTGCACCATAAGTCTCTGTTTGTAACTAGGGGACAGATGTAAGTCGGAACGGTGTAAGTCAGGGACTGCCTGTAAATGTTTAAACAAATACCCCAAAAAATCCCTAATTCCCCAATAAAAAAAAACACTTTATTAAAAATAAGGTACAGTTAACGACCTAATCTATCAAATTTTCATGTTCTTTAATCCGTACAGTCAACACTACACAAAATTAAAAAAAAAAAAACAACTGAGAATTGTCTTTTTTCATCCAAAAAAAAAAGAAATACATGTATCCCAACAGGAAGCCAATAAAAATGGCAACATATCCCAAATAAACAGAAGCTCCAATGACAAAAAAGTATATATATTATATATATATATATATATAAGAAATTGACACTTAGAATATCGTAACAAAAATATGATTTTTTTTTTCTAATTAAGATTGATGGGTGTGAGGAGGGGCTTATGAAAAGAGGAGTGGTCTGAAAAAGTGGGGGTGTAGTCTGTAAAATGAGGTGGCAGACTTAAGAGTTCTAGCTACGCCACTGCTGTTACTCACCACCATGGAACACCATAGGGCAGAGGTCTTCAAACTGTGGCCCTCCAGCTGTTGGGAAACTACAGCTCCCATCATACCCACTGTTACAGATTATATAAATGCATGATGGGAGTTTGAAGACCAGTTTGAAGACCACTGCCATAGGGCATGTCAAAATTTTGGCCAAAAGTTGGTCAAAATTGTCAAAAACATTCCTTTTTGGACGACTTTAGCTCAAAAACATGGTTGGAAAGATAAACCGTGAACTCTGCAGAGTTTTTTTTATTTTTTTTTCCTGTCTATATAAATCTCTCCTTCGCTGCAGAGTGCAGGGACTGCTCTTTGTGTACTAATATGTGGTGCTCGTCTATGCCGGCACTGAATGGCCCGTGTCATAGCAACAGACAGCCCCTGTGTTAATTGGCTCTTTCAATAACATTATAATAGGCGATAGGTCTAATGTACTCCCTTGAAAGTGCCAGAAAATCATAAGGTCAGTGGCGTCTGCTAAAAATAGCAGCCTATTCATACCAAGAACAGATCATTTGTCTCGCAGGAAAAGATGCATTTGTTTCTGTAAATATAAGTAAATATAAAAAAAGAAAAAAAAAAAAAAAAAGGTTGACCGTGTTAAAGCATAAGGCACACATTCTGCATAAAAATGGTTAGGTTAAACTTACTGGTTAAATAATTCATTCAATTTTATGTTATTTAACAAAATGGGGCCATTTCATTACATTTTTTTTAAATTTCTCAACTAAATTTTTTACATTTTGCAAAAAATATTCATTTTAGCCATCTCAAGCAGCTGTTTATTGGACTGCTGTTACTGATAGAAAGAGAAAGCTAGCTAAAAAAAGGATAAATAATTCAAGATAAAACCTAAAAAAAGGAAAAGATAAAACTTCTCGAAAAACAAAAATTCTAATAATTTGCAAACTAATTTCTCAACTAAATTTTTTACATTTTGTAAAAAATATTCATTTTAGGCATGTCAAGCAGCTGTTTATTGGACTGATGTTACCGATAAAAAAAGAAAAAGCTACCTAAAAAAAGATAACTAATTCAAGATAAAACCTAAAAAAAGGGGAAAAAATTAAAACTTCTCAAAAAATAAAATTTCGAATAATTTGTAAAGCTTCTTAAACAGTGACATAGGATAGTCCTTCCTCTAAGACAGACCCGCAGTATTTGGCAGTAGGCAGGAGCCAAAATGAAGATAGGAGAAACGTTTTTGGGCCATAGATAGGTTAAGTCTCAGAGGTCAGAGATTGCCGCACATGCGCGATTGTCTTGGTTGTTGTCTATTGGAGTACCAAATACAGCCAGGGGTCGAGTGCGCTTGTTAGTATTCGGAACAATGAAAAAGCTTGCCCGAAAACCATTCACTGCGGCCAGCCCATTTTGTATGTATACTTGTTGGGTCTTCATTCTTTGTGGGCCGCCAAAAACCTTTTGTTGGGCCGCAAGTGGACTGCACGAAGTATGTTGTGCCGGCCTGTCTTAAAATGAGCTGAGATACATATGTGAAATTCTAAATTAAATAATAGAGTTTTTAAAATTTAAAAAGTTCATTTTCAGGAGTTTTCTGGGATTTTATCCATTAAAAATACATGAGAAATAATTGGAATATAATTAGTTTTTCAATAACCTACTTTTTGCCAATATCCATTGGTCCTAGGAGATGACCTGGTCAGTAATGATGTTGTGTCCTTTCACATGAACCGTTTGAAGCCCATTGCAAGTTGATCGAGGCTCCTTTAAAAGAAGTCTTCACATTGTCTAATTGAATGGTCACATGACATAAGGTCACTATGAGTGTCAAAGTCAAATTAGACCCAAATCTTATCACTTTGTCTTAGGTCACTTTGAATGAATTTCTGTCAAAAACTGTTGAAAAAATTCATGGTAACCATAACCCTGAGATAGGAATACGATTGTTTAAGGGGTTTTAAAGGTTAACTTACCGGTCTGGCCATGAAAACTCACATTAGATCCTACCTTCTTTTCCAAAGTCCTGTCCAATGAAATTTCCTTCACATCAACATAGGGCCAATCATATGGTAACCAGTGATGTTGGACATGACATCAAAGTCATTTTCAGTTACGATAACACTGGCTCTAATTAAGAGGAAGGATTCCAGATCAAGAATTAGGCCACAATGGGAGTATCATATCTCCAGACTGGTAAGCTAATCCCTAAAACAGCCCTAACCCTCTTGGGTATAGGGTTATGGTTAGTAACAGGTATAAAAAATTTGGGTACGGGAAATTCTAAACCTGAATTTTTTCACAAGTTAGGTCTAACCCGTGTCCAACCAAACTAAGCCCCTACGCCCCAAACTAAGCCAAACTAAGCCTTAAGCAATAGTCACTATGAACGCACCTTCAATAGAGCCTAAGGGGCTGACGGACACAAGCAGTGGCACATTGTCTGTCATTTACTACCAAAGTCAAAAACTAGGTCTAAGACACCGAAGAACATCTCCAATGAAGGAACCAGCTCCAATTGTTGCCTCTACTTTGTGATCTACACTGAATATGTGTGCAATCTTCCACCACCGCACATACACACATGCTGGGTGGAACATTACAAAAATAGCGAGTTTGGAAGGAACCAATACTGGAGTAATTTTGACCTAACTATATTGGAGAAGAATTTAATGTATGCACAGTTGGCTTCCTGCCCAAGATCATAGCACCATGGCTACCCAATGGCATAGACAAAAAATTAGGATTAAATATTTAAAAAAAAAAAAAAAAATTGGAAAAACCAGGATACTTTATTTAAGTATGGTTAACGTTGACCCGATCACATTCACATTTGATAAACATTGCATTTTGGGTGCAAAATTCCCATTGAAGCTTCACAGCCAAACAGGTTAGATAATGACAACATTGTGAATGGCTGCGGTCGACTGGCACAAGTTTTTGAGTTGGTCAATTATTAAATGTCTGCCCTTTAAGTGAGAACAATTGAAAAATGCCTTGACAGAGTATTGGGTCAATATGGTACTTAGCACCAAAAACAGCACCCCTGATGGGCTGAAATATATTGGATAAAAGGCTACTCCAGGTTCGTGTGTTTCTTCCTCTAGTTCATTAGACATTGCTTTTAGGTGCACTGTAGTACCAGTAACTTTGCTTACCTGCAGCTGCCTACAGGATTTCTGGCTGATGCAACAGTCTCTGTTAGGTCACATGACCTGCACTCTGGCTGAAAGACACTGTTTTTGAGGCGGACAGGAAGTCTGTTTTTTCATGCATCCCTATGAGACTGACTTTGAACCTCCTACAGGAATGCATAGAGACACACACCTATGCTCAGAGAGCAGGTCACATAAACCAGTAACAGCAGTGAGACATCCTGTATTCAGCTGCAGTTAAGCAACATTATTGCTACTACTCTGTACCTAGAAGCAATTTCTAATGAACTAAAGGGAAAAAAGAACAGAGTGGTCCTTTTATTGGCCACCCTGTCTCTCATTGAGCCCTCATGTGACTTTTACAAACTTTTTCCTTCAATTGTGGCATCTGAATGCTCAGCTACTAAAGGGCCTTAGAGGGTGACTCTCATCAGGGTTCATTTAGTTCACCCACTTGAAGGGGATTTACCAGCTTTGACCGCTCACAGCGAGAGGACCATGCATGTGAATGAGGAGGGCGGCGCTTACACCCGTCCTACTCATTCACTTCTATGGGAGCTTCCGAACATAGCCGGGCGTACACTCGACTATCTTCGGAAGCTCCCATAGAAGTGATTTAGAAGAACAGCCGCAAGCACTGACCTTCTCATTCCCATGTAAGCTGCGAGCGCTCAGTGCAGGGGTTTTCACTTAGTGGTAAAACCCTTTTAATATACAACAGGTCAATCTTTGCCCTTAAAAGTGTTTTTTTGGTTTTATGAACCAAACTTAAGTTACAGTATGACAAAAAGTTATCATACGATCCTTACAGTTAATACTGTACACCAGTACACTTGAACACCAGTTTATTTTAGTTTTTGTTTTTAATGGGTCTTATGATGTTCCTGGTGTATAGTGCTGATCAAATCTGTGCAATTTGACAATGGTTCGGCTAAACTTGTGAAAAAATTCGGGTTCAGAATGTCCCAAACAGGAATTTTTTCTCCAACCCTAACCATAACCCTAAGTCAGAGTTTTACAGGATCTTAAGGGTTAACTTAACTCTAGATAGAAATCTTGGCCTGGCAGTACTCCTGACATACCAGTAGTGTCACTTCCGGTCTGAAGTCAGTAATTGGATGTGATGCCTCATCAGAAGAGCCAACCGGGCTAAGAGTGCAGTGAAGAGGTAAGTAAACTCTTAAAACCCCAAAACCCCTAATTTCCACCAAACTTTGATTCGGATCTACCCGATTCAAACCCCCTGGATTCAGGTTGAGTTTGACGTTGATCTAAATCCAAAGTACAGCCCTACTGATTATTGTTAAGGCTGATTTTTGGCAATTTCCACCAAAATTCGGTTTGGTTTTATCTGAATCAAACCAGGTTGAGATTGTTATTGACCTGAATCCGAAGCACATGCCTACTGGTTATTGTTAGGGCTGATTTTTGTTAATTTCCACCAAAATTTGATTTTGGGCCTACCTGAATCAAATCAATCGGATTTAAGTTGAGTTTAATATTGAACTAAATCCGAAGCACAGCCCTACTGGTTATTTATAGTGCTGATTTTTGGCAATTTCCACCAAACTTTGATTCAGGTCTACCTGAATCAAACCACCTGGATTTAGGTTGAGTTTGTTATTGACCTGAATCCGTAGCACATGCCTACTGCTTATTGTTAAGTCAAATTTTTGGCAAATTTCATAAAAATGAGATTTGGGTCTACCTGAATCAAATCACTTGGATTCAGATTGAGTTCGATGTTGACCCGCATTTGAATCACAAAACTACTGGTGGTTATTCCCTTTAAGCTTCATTGAAAAATAAATCCCTAAATATTTTACCCCCCCCCCCCCCTAACCAGCTCCCGAACATATCATCAAAATAAATTTAAGATTTTTTGTTTTTGTTTTTACTTTTGCCAATAACAATTCTAAATTTGGACTCCGAGAAAACAAATTCAAGTTTTATAACTCCCTCTCCCTCCCACCCCAAAAAAAAAAAAAAAAGTCTATAGGGAAACATCAAATACAAACTTTAGCTAAACATTTCCCTGGAGCCCAGCCTTTATCGCGATGAATGGAAATTTACAAAAATATGTAAATGATGATATTAATAATTTATCGCTTTGTAACTTGTTGTCTTAATTTTTTCTTTTTAACTTTGTAGGCATTTTTTTTTTTTTTTTTTAATATGGATAAGATTTTGTTCAACTTGACTTAAAGGCTGAACTGTCATTCAATGTGGTCAGGGTGAAACTGCTGGTTTGATGTTAAGCCCCGTTGTATGTAGGAGGAGTTGTAAAAGTGCACCCACAATGCACTGCTTTGTCTGCAGGCGGTAAGGTATCGATATATATATATAAAACGACATACAAATATTACTCCTGAGTGCGTTTGTGTGAAGGACAACACATTTCAGGGAGACCCACCACAAAAAAAAAATCACAAAAGTGCCCTCACAATTCTTGTGTCGGTTTCAGATCGTGTTCCCGTCTTCCGCTTGGGCCACTGGGACTGCTAGTGTCTCCTGCTGGAGATGATGAATGTTGTTACATTGCACAATAAACTTGTTTCGGACTGTTCGCTGTACCCCAAGCTCCTGGACACGGTCACCTGTAAGTTAGGCAAGCGGTTGATGTGTAAGACCTTATACCGGTTGGTTGTTCTAAGGGGTCAAAGGAGGCTTCGGAGAAGAACAGGATCCTTGACTGTCGAAACTGGTAGCTCGGCCTGGCATCTGGAAAAAGAACATTTATTAAGTAGATTAATTTGCATCTTAATTCTTGATGATTTTTACCCAAAAAAATCTAAAAACAATTACCGTATATACTCGAGTATAAGCCGTGGCACCTACTTTTGCCACAAAAAACTTGGGAAACTTATTGACTTGAGTATAAGCCTAGGATGGAAAATGCAGCGGCTACTGGTTAATTTCAAAAATAAAAATGGATGCCAATAAAATTACATAGGCAGGTATATGTCCTCCCAAAGGCAGGTATATGTCCCCCATAACAGTTATAAGCAGGTATATGTCCTCCATGGGCAGTTATAGGCAGGTACATGTCCCCCCATAGGCAGGTACATGTTCCCCCATAGGCAGGTTTAGGCAGGTATAGGTAGGTATATGTCCCCCCATAGGCAGGTTTAGGCAGGACCGTGGCAGAGCCCAAGCGCCGACAGTGACTTGAGTATAAGCCGAGGATGGATTTTTCAGCACATTTTTTTTACTGAAAAACTCGGCTCATACTCTAGTATATATGGTAATAGGATTTTCTTCTGTCATAGCTGGATCCCAGGAGCTGTCAAGTCACAGAAGTAATTTTCTAACATCAATCCTAAGCAACTATAATTTAGTAGAAGAGTGAAGAAATTAAGTGATACGTTTTAGAGGCTGAGTATAACCTGCGGCTTATTATTGTCCTGAAGGCCCCAACCGAAAATGGCGCCTCACCCTGCCTGCAAAACAGGTGCAAGACCTGCAGTCACATCCACACCGCTGACAGTGTACCTGTCCCACAGTCCCAGCAGGTGCACAGAATTAGGGGGACATTTTCCTGCAGGTCTAGCAATGTGGTGTATCATTATGTGTGTGCAATGTCCTACCACAGGCCTTTATGTGGGGGAAACAGGGCAGAGACTCAGCCAGCGCATGAACTCCCACAGATTCACTATTAATAACCGCAGAACAGATCTCCCGTGGCCGCACATTTCTCCAGAGAAGACCACTCTATTGAGATTTGCGGATTGTGGTTTTAAAGGGGTTTTGCCACGATGTAATGTTGACGTGGGATCCTCCAAAATGGGTATTTAATCACTCTTCTAAATATATGTGATTATAAAAAGTGTAGTCTGTGAGAGCTACTGCCTGATTAAGATGCCCTTAGTTTCCTGGCTGTTTACATTAGCTACGACCAGAAACTGACAGGAGCTGCACTTGCACTGTTTGCACTCCTTATCTGAGGGCACATGAATGAGCTTTGAAGGGAGTGGGAGAAAAGAGCCTGTGTCTTTTGCATAGAGAATCCACTGGTTGTAATGTAATTATCTGAGTAAACATGCAGATGCTCCATGGTGCCCTGCTCAGCCCTCCTCTCCCCTCCTGCAGCAGTCTGTGAACGAACAAAAGAATGCTGCCTGCTTGGAACTTATCTTCTCTCTTGAGCAGATAAGAAAGAGAAACAAAACCCGTATAGCTTGTGCACAATACAGTTATCCTCTGTGGATTAGCCAAACAATGTTTACTCAACTAGAAAGACTGAGTATCAGCCTCAGGAGCCTGCATGGGAGGTGGAGCGATGACACCCCAGAGGAGGTACTTGTTTTTTTAAACACAGAAACAGATAAGAGCAAGAATTACTGATCCCTCTGTCACGCCTCACAAGATTCCAGACTGTTTATTTCTTGACCTGTTGTAAATGACTTCTCTGCTTATATTGCATTTTGTTATTTTTAAAGATTCTAAGTTCCTTTGAAGATCCATGTGTTTTGTGTATAAAAAGTCTGTGAATTTTCAGTTTCTTGTATAACATCATGTCTGAGGAAGAAAGTGAGTACTCTCGAAAGCTCACCATCAAATATACTCAGTTAGCCTGAAAAAGGTATCGCCTGATTTCTTCACTCTTCTACTACTTTCTATGGCTAACACGGTACAACATTATATTACTAGCAACAATAAGTCACGGAGTCACTCAGGCCTCACTATTCAACCCTGAATTCAATGCAGTGGATCTGGGAAAACAACAAAAACCTTGCATAGGGTTTGGAAACAAGCGAGTCTTCATTAACTTTTTAGAATGGGCACCCAATCAGATTTCAGCTCTCATTTTTTGGGACATTTTGGAAAAGAAAGGAGCAGTCAGAGTGGTTTCTTTGAACCAGTTTTGATGACCCTGGTCCATTGTGTCCATGTTAACAAGTTATGGATGTTTAACAGGAGAAGCTACATACTGCAATGATGCTGGTTGAGGGCAATGAAGCTCACTAGCATCTGCATGCAAGTAATACAAAGCGCATATCAAAAACACATGTAAGGATGTACCAATGGACGGTAAGACGGACGATGACAAGGGCACAGATGGAGATGGAAGGACAAATGACTTGAATCCAGAAGCAAGACACCAAAAAACACCTGACCCAAACAACTAATTTGATCCCTAATCTGTCCCTAAGGTTATCCAGCAATTAGGAGTAAAACATTTTCTATAAATTTTATTTCATTGTACCCCATTAATATCAAACAATTTAAAAACAAGTCCACACGGATCTTATGCGTTTCGAGTGCTCCCGCCTAAGAGTCTGTGGGAGGACTCGAAATGCGTAAGATGCGTGTGGACTTTTCAGCGCTACGTTTTGAAACTGTTTGATCTTAATGGGATGAAAAATGTTTACGCCTAAGTGCTGGATAACGCTTTGTGAAGTACTGGACTATATCCATTTTTCAATGCACTGGAACATACAACAACAGGACGCCCTATCACCCAGTAGCACAAAACAAAAATTAGTTTCTTCTAGCAACTAAAGCTAATTGCAAAAAAATTCTGCTTTCATACACTTCCATCTTTGGCTTAAAACTACCTTCCAGCCACAAGCAAAAAAAAACAAACGCGGTTCGGAGGGGGCCTCCCCGGGGTCTAAAAGCTGTGGAACTCAAAACAAATTTAATGAACAAGCTCACAAGACACAATCTTCGCTATAGACAGTATAGACCCGCAACCAGCTACAAAAAAAACTCTTATTTATACAGGGCTACTAATCAATCACTCCCTAATAGTTAAGTTTACATGAGTGTGTGGTCAGTTGACAGTCCAGAGAGTTTTTTGAGGTAGTTGCATATCAACAACCTAATCTAATCTAGTAAACTGGAGAAGATGTAATGGCAGAAGAATTCCTGCCTTTCATTACACATGCCATCTTTTTGGCTTACTACTTCCAGTCCACATGCATCTTACGCATTTCGAGTGCTCCCGTCTAAGAGTCTGTGGGAGGACTCGAAACGCGTAAGTTGCGTGTGGACTTTTCAAGACTATGTTTTTTAATTTTTTATATTAATGGGATGGAATGAAATAAAGTATATAGAAAAATTTTTGCTCATAAGTGCTGGATAACCTTTTGTGAAGTATTGAACTATATCACTAGCGGCCGAGTGATCTTTCTCCATGCACTGGAACATACAACAGGACGCCCTATCCAGCAGGTGAGCAAACAGACATATAGGGCCACATGTATGAATCCTGTTTTGGTCTAAAACTCACTTTTTTGCCCATAGGTTACTATGGGCAAAAGAGTGAGTTTTAGACCTAAACAGTTTCATACATGTGGCCCATAGTTTTCTATTGGGACTGTCTCTTAAGCTGACCCTAACACCAGACACCTCTGGTTCTATGCAACTCCTGACAACATCTTTACCAATGTCCCCCGCTATGCTAAACTTAAACAAAACAACTAAAAACCACCAAAGAGAACACATAAAAAGAACAAACTGCAGGACTGTCACAGACCAGAACAGGAGCAACAAAAAACTAAAGACACACAGGGCTCTAAATAAATAAGCAAAACAGAACTGAATGCAACAAGCTCACAAGACACAATCTCTCAGCTATAGACAGCAACCAGCTACAAAGTAAAACTCTATTTTATACAGAGCTATTAATCAACCATTCCCTAATAATTAAGCTTACATGAGTGCGTGGTCAACTGATAGTCCAGAGAGCTGTTTGAGGTAGTTGCATATCAACAACCTAATCTAATCTAGCAAGCTGGAAAAGATGAAATTGCAGAAGAATTCCTGCCTTTCATTACACTTGCCATCTTTTTGGCTTACTACTTCCAGTCCACATGCATCTTATGCGTTTCGAGTGCTCCCGCCTAAGAGTCTGTGGGAGGACTCGAAATGCGTAAGATGTGTGTGGACATTTCAGCACTATGTTTCTAAATTGTTTGATATTTATGGGATGTAATGGACTAAAGTATATAGAAAAATTTTTGCTCATAAGTGCTGGATAACCCTTTGTGAAATATTGGACTATATCCATTTTTCCATTCACTGGAACATACAACAACAGGACGCCCTATCCAACAGGTGAGCAAACAAACATATAGTTTTTCTATTGGGACTGTCCCTAAAGCTGACCCTAACAACAGACACCTCTGGTTCTATGCATCTCCTAACAACATCTTTACAATGTCCCCGCTAAGCTAAACCTTACAAAAACAACTGAAAACCACCAGAGAGAACACATAAAAAGAACAAACTGCAAGACTGACACAGGGTAGACCAGGAGCAACAAAAATCTAAAGACTCTAACAAACTGGGAACAGATAACAAAGCAAAACAGTACTGAATGCAACAAGCTCACAAAAAACAATCTCTCAGCTATGAGTATAGACAGCAACCAGCTACAAAGTAAAACTCTATTTTATATAGGGCTACTAATCTACCACTCCCTAATAACTAAGCTTACATGAGTGCATGGTCAGCTGATAGTCCAGAAAGTAGTTTGAGGTAGTTGCATATTAACAGCCTCATCTAGTCTAGCAAGCTGGAGAAGATGAAATTGCAGAAGGATTCCTACCATTCATTACACATGCCATCTTTTTGGCTTACTACTTCCAGTCCACATGCATCTTACGCGTTTCAAATGCTCTCGCCTAAGAATCTGTGGGAGGACTCGAAATGTGTAAGTTGCATTTGGACTTTTCAGCGCTATGTTTTTAAATTGTTTGATATTAATGGGATGGAATGAAATAAAGTCTATAGAAAATGTTTTGCTCATAAGTGCTGGATAACCCTTTGTGAAGTATTGGACTATATCACTAGAGGCCGAGTGATCTTTCTCCATGCACTGGAACATACAACAGGACGCCCTATCCAGCAGGTGAGCAAACAGACATAATGGGCCACATGTATGAAACTGTTTAGGTCTAAAACTCACTCTTTGGCCCATAGGTTACTATGGCAAAGGTGTGTCGCCTTAAAGTTTAGACCCTAATACCAACCAGACACATCTGGTTCTATACAACTCCTGACAATATCTTTACCAATGTACCCCGCTATGCTAAACCTAACCAAAACAGCTGAAAACCACCAAAGAGAACACATTAAAAAAACAAACTGAAAGACTGATAAATGGCAGAACAGGAGCAACAAAAAACTAGGAACAAATAACTAAGAAAAACAGAACTGAATGCAACAAGCTCACAAGACACAATCTCTCAGCTATGAGTATAGACAGCAACCAGCTACAAAGTAAAACTCTATTTTATACAGGGATATTAATCAACAACTCCCTAATAATTAAGCTTACATGAGTGCGTGGTCAGTTGATAGTCCAGGGAGTTGTTTGAGGTAGTTGCATATCAACAGCCTTATCTCATCTAGCAAGCTGGAGAAGATGAAATGGCAGAAGAATTCCTGCCTTTCATTATACATGCCATCTTACAACTTCCAGTCCACACGCAACTTACGCGTTTCGAGTGCTCCCGTCTAAGAGTCTGTGGGAGGACTCGAAACGCGTAAGATGCGTGTGGACTTTTCAGCGCTATGTTTTAAAATTGTATGATATTAATGGGAGGGAATGAAATTAAGTTTATAGAAATTTTTTTACTCCTAAGTGCTGGATAACCCTTTCTGAAGTATTTGACTATATCCATTTTTCCATGAACTGGATCATACAACAGGACGACCTACCCAGCAGTTGAGCGAACAAACATTGTTTTTCTATTGGGACTGTCCCTAAAGCTGACCCTAACACCAGACACGTCTGGTTCTATGCAACTCATGACAATATCTACCAATGTCCCCCGCTATGCTAAACCTAAACAAAACAACTGAAAAACACCAAAGGGAAAAGATAAAAAGAACAAACTGAAAGACTGACAAAGGGCAGAACAGAAGCAACAAAAAACTAAAGACACACAGGTTTCTAACAAACTGGGAACAGATAACTAAGCAAAACAGTACTGAATGCAACAAGCTCACAAGACACAATCTCTCAGACATGAGTATAGACAGCAACCAGCTACAAAGTAAAACTCTATTTTATACAGGGCTACTAATCAACCACTCCCTAATAGTTAAGCTTACGTGAGTGTGTGGTCAGTTGACAGTCCAGAGAGTTGTTTGAGGTAGTTGCATATCAACAACCTCATCTAATCTAGTAAGCTGGAGAAGATGATATGGCAGAAGACTTCCTGCCTTTCATTACACATGCCATCTTTTTCGTTACTACTTCTCAGTCAATAGGGCGATTGTGATGCCGGTTTGGTTATGTATTGCTTTTACTGTAATTCAAAAGTGACGGCATGTTGTCACCGAACCAGTGCCATCACCAGTAGTGTTGGTTAAACCAGCTGTCAAACTGGAAGGATCAAAAGAAGCTAAAATTATCATGGATGGAAATATGATGTCTCGTTACCTCCACTAATGCATGCCAATGGGTAATTGGTTTCCTTGGGTAGGCCAACATCTCGTTCCAGTGGTCTCTGCCAAGCCCCTCAGCATCCACTCCGGTTCTGCACACTCCAATCACTTCATTGTGTCCAACCCTGTGAGGTAAACAGTGGTTAGCTAAATGCAAAAGTCCATATAATGAAAATCCACGGAGTAAAGCTTCATCCCCCTCAGGGTAATCCTCAAAAATCGGCGAACAAATCAAAGGACCACAGGAGATTTCAGTGAAGCAGCCCTGCATCAAAAGTGAAGGAAGCGGTTACCTATCGTAATCCATGACGGCGATGGAGAGGCTGACTTGGTCCATGTTCTCGGGAGGGATGTCAAATATGATGGCCTCATTGTAGACGGGGTTTAAGGTGTTCTTCTTTGTGGTGGTTTTACGTTTCTTCAATCTGCGGCCCTCACACATCAGCGACACCTTCACGTAAGGATCTAGGAGGGAAGAGCAAAAATTACTCTAACGTAGAGAAAGATATAGTATCATAGTCGTTATATTTTTGTACATGGGGGCAGTATTATAGTAGTTATATTCTTGTACATAGGGGGGCAGATTATAGATATTAAAATTATTGTATGCCATATGGGCAGTAATATAGAGTTTATATTCTTGTACATAGGAGACAGGATTATAGTAGTTATATTTTTGTACATAGAGCAGTATTATAGTAGTTAGATCTTGTACATTGGGGCAGTTATTATAGTATTATATTCTTGGGTTTTACAATAGGAGACATTCTTTATAGTAGTTATATTTTCTTGTACATAGAGCATATTATATATTATATTCTTGTACATAGGGAGCATTATTATAGTAGTTTAATTCTTGTACATAGGGAGCATATTATAGCTAGTTATATTCATGTACATAAGGGGGAGGGGGCTAGATATTGATAGTAGTTATATTCTTGTACAGTAGGGCAGTTATTATAGTAGTTAATTTTGTACATAGGGGCAGTAATATAGTAGTTATATTCTTGTACATAGGGGGCGCATTATAGTAGTTTTATATTGTAGATACATAGGGGGCAGTATTATAGTTATTATATTCTTGTACATTAGAAGGCATGTACATAGTCGTTTATATTTTGTACATGGGGGCAGTCTTATAGTAGTTTATATTCATGTACATAGGGGCAGTATTATAGTAAAGTCTATATTGTTGTACAGATGGGCAGTATATATAGTAGTTAAATTTCTTGTACATAGAGGCAGTATCATAGTCGTTTATATTTTGTCATCGGGGCAGGAATATAGTAGTTATATTCTTGTACATAGGGGGCAGTATTATAGTAGTTATATTACTTGTAGCAAAGGGAGCAGTATTATATAGTTATATTCTTGTAAAATTGGGGCAGTTTTATAGTAGTTAAAATTTTCCTTGTCCAAAAAATAAAAAACCCAGTTTTTTATATTTATTATATTAAAAATTAGTCCCATAGGGGGGCAGTATTTAGTGTTTATTCTTGTACATAGGGGCGAAATTATAGTAGTTAATTCTTGTACATGGGAGAAAAAAAATTATAGTAGTTATTTTCCCTTTTTAACTTTAGAAAAAGTATTATAGTAGTTTTTATTTCCCCTGTACATAGGGGCAGTATTTAAAATAGTTATTTCGGTAAAAAGAAGGGGCTGTTTTTATTAGTTTTATTTTTGTACAAACATTTTAATATTTTGTAGAAAAATTTTTTTCCCTTGTACTGGACATTTTTGTATTATTTCCTTGTACTTGGGGGCATTTTTTTTGGATTAAGTAGTTATTTCTTGTCCCGGGGTAAATTTTAATACAGTTATATTTTTTTGTAAAAAATAGGGGCAAAGTATTAATTTGCTATTTTTTCTTAGGGGGCAATTTTTGTATTAAATTTTTTGTACTTTGAGGGATTAATAGAAATTAAACCCTTGAAATTTTTAACAGGGTTATAGAGTTTTTAATTTTTGTACATGGGGCCAGTATTAATATAGTTATTTCCCTTTAAAAATTCATTGCGGGCGTATTTATTAATAGTTATTTCCCCTGAACTGGGGCCATATTTTGATTTTTTCCCAAAACAGTTTTTACAAATCCTGGGGAATCTCTTTGTACCACATGTTTTTATTTAGGGTTCCTGGGATTAACCCTTTTCGGAATACCTTTTGTAAAAACCAAAACTTAACAACTGAAATTTTTGGGTACGGTAATTCCCCGTTTTTTCCTTATTCAGGGCTGTTTTTTTTTGAAATTTTTGGATTTTGTTTTTTAATCAATCGGGTTGAATTTCCTGAGGGAACAAATTTTGTTTAATCCCCCCCTTTTTCCATCATCCCCCAAATTGTTTTAGAAGGAAAACCATCCCTTTGTTTTCCGAAATTCCCAAATTGCTGTGGAAGGAAAATTGCCCATCCAGGGAAAGAAGGACTTGTTGTGAAAAAAACCCCGTCCTTTCCCTTGTTTTTGGTTGTCAAATTTTTAAAATTTTTCCCGAAATGGAAAAGTGTAAAAGAAAGGACTTAGGGACCCAAGGTGAATGCCCCTTTGTTTTTTTCCCCTTACTGTGAAAACCTTGTATTATCCTTTAACTGTGACATCACGTGTATTTACCCTGTACTGTGACATCCTTTTGATTACCCCTGTACTGTAAACATCATGTGTATTATCCTGTTTTGTGAAATAAATTGTGTTTATTACCCTTGAAACCTGTGACACACTGTGTTATTTTTCCCTGAAACTGTGAAAAATGTGTTTTTTCCCTGTACTGGGGCCCCCCCTGTGAAATTCCCCTTACTGTGACATCACCTGTGTTTTATCCCTGAAACTGTGCCTTCACGGGTTGTTTTAATCCGGGTACTGTGACAACCCTTTTGGGTTTTTATCCTTACTGTGGAAATCACTGGGGAAATTATCCTTTTTCTGTGACAAACTGTGTTTTAACCCCCGTACTGTGACATCACTGTTTTATTACCCTGTTTGGGGACATCACTGTGATTTAAAACCCTGTACTGTGCCCAACCTCTGTGTTTATCCCTTACTTTACATCACAGTGTTTTAAATCCCTGAAACGTGACTTTAAATGTGTATTATCCTGTACTTGACCCCTTTGGGTGTATTACCCTTACGGTGAAAATCGTTTGTATTTTCCTTTTAACGGGTAAAAATTCACTGTGTATTACCCCCTTCCCTGTGACATCCTGTTTTTAACCCTTACTGTGACCCCCTTTTTTGTATTACCCTTTTACGGGTGAAAATCCGGGGGATTACCCCTGTTTGTGACATTTTGGTGAAAATTAAATCCTGTACGTGAAAATAAATAAATGTGTTTATTCCCCGAAACGGGTGACAATCACGGTTTTAATTATCCTGTACTGTGACATCACGTGAAAATTACCCCTTTGTACTGTGAAATCACTGTGTATTACCCTTTTGAATGGAAAATCCTGTTTTAAACCCTTACGGGTGACATCCTTTTGTTTTAAAACCTGTACTGTGACTAAATGTTTTTTACCCTGAAACTTTTTACATCTTGTGTTTTTTTATCCTGTACGGGTTGACATCGCTTTTTGTGTTTTAAATTCCGGGTTACTGTGACATCACTGTTTTAATTATTTTGTATTTGTGAAAAAACTGTTTAAAACCCCTGTACTGTGCCCATAAATGTGTATTATCCGTATTTTGACTTTCCATTTTTTTTATCCTTTTATTTGGTGACATCACTGTTTTTTTACCCTTGTACTGTGCCCATCCGGGTGTGTATTATCCTGCAACGTCCCATAAATTGAAATTATCATTATGTAACATCATTGTGTTTATCCGTACTGTGAAAAATCACTGGTTTTATTATTTTTTTACTGTGACTCCTGGTATTACCCCTTTTTTTAGTTTTTTTTTTTTTTTACCCTGGCCCTCACGTGTTATTATCCCTTTTACTGGGGACATCCCCCCAGTGAATTACCCCCTGAAACTGTGAAAATCCCCGGGATTATCCTTTTCTGTGCATCACTGTGTTTACCCCCGGTACTGTGAAAATAAACTGTTGTATTACCCTTTTTACTTTTCCCATCCGGTGTTTTAATCCTTTATGGAAAACATCACTGTGTATTTTTCCATCTGTACTTCACTGGGGTTTTAACCCCTTACGGGGAAAATCGTTTGTGTTTTTAAACCCTTTAACTGTGACACCGCTTTTGAATTACCCCGTCCCGTGAAAATCCTGTGTTTTTAAACCCTTTTACGGGAAAACATCCGGGGTTTTTTTTATCCTGTACTGTGAAAACCCCCTGGGAAAATTATCCTGAAAACTTTTGCATACTGTGTATTATCCTGTACTTACACCCTTGTGAAATTACCCCTGTATTTGTGACCCCACGGGTTTTATTATCCTGTACGGGTGAAAATCACTGTGTGATTACCCTTTTAAACTGTGAAACCTTTTGTTTACCCCTGTACTGGACACCACTGTGATTATCCGAACTGTGACCCTGCTGTGTAAAAACCCTTATTTGTGACACCCTGTGTATTACCCCTGTCCCTGTGCATCCTGGTGAAATTATCCCTGTACTGGGAAATCATGTTTTATTATCCTGTACTGGACATAAATGTGTATTTTTCCTTTTACTGGACTCAGGGGGGGGTATTTTTCCTGTACTTGACATCATTTGTGTATTATCCTGTACTGTAAACATCCTGTGTTTACCCCTGTACTTTTGACATCACTGTTTTAATTTTTCCTTTTTACTGTGACATCCTGTGTTTTAAACCCCTTTACTGTGACTTTTCCCTGTGTTTTTACCCTTGTACTGTGAATAGGGTTTTTAAACCCTTTTGAAACTGTAAACCCCTTTTGTTATTATCCCTTTTACTGGGGGACTTTTAAAATTGTGTTTTTCCCTTTTACTGGGGACATCGCTGTTTTAATTATCCTTATTTGTGACATCCTGGTATTATCCTGTACTGTGACATCACTGGTTTTAAACCCCTGTACTGTGACATTTGTTTAATCCTTACTGTGACACCCGTTTTGTATTATCCTGTACTGGGGACATCCTGTTTTAATTACCCTTTTTACTGTGAAATTCCGGTTTTTTACCCCAAAAAACTGTGAACATCCCTGTGTTTTACCCCTGTCCCTGTGACATCACTGTGTATTTTTCCTTTTTACTTTTAAAAACCTGTTGTATTTTCCCTGTACTGGGGAAAAATCCCTGTGTATTATTTTACTTTTACACCCTTTTTGTATTATCCTTGTACTTTTGGACTTTCATTTGTGTATTATCCTGTCTGTGACATCCTGTGTTTTTTCCCGTACGGGGGACATCACTGTGATTATCCCCCTTACTGGGGACATCCCTGTGTATTATCCTTACTTGGACACCCATTTGTGATTTTTCCTTACAAAAAAAGGGTTTTAATTCTAAATTGTGAAAAAAAAATTAAGGTAAGAACAAAATAAAAGGGGTTTTTTAATCCTTCCCTATGGGGGGGGCCCATATTTCCTGGGGGTTTTGGGGGGACGATTCGGCAAAATTTTTTTTTTTTGCGGGAGATTTTTGGCGTTTTCCCTGGCCCCCTTTCTCCTGATATTGTTTTAAAATTTAAAAAATCTCATTAAAAACCCTGAAACTTTTCCGCGTAAATTTGGGCCGGGGGACCTTATCAAGGGGCCGCCCCCCCCCCCCCCCCGGGGGTAACGGGAACTTTATAAAACCCGGGGCCCCTTTATTGTCACCCTTTGGGTTGCCTCAGCTGAAATGGGGGGGAGGGAATTTTTTCCTTTTTAAATTCCCAAAAAAAGGCCGTCCTTTCATTTATTTGGCCTTGATAATTGGGGGGGTCCTGCTCATGGCTGGGGCCCTCCCCCAATTACCCCCCCCGTCGCGTGCCCCAAAACCCCGAAGCCTTTTTCCCCCCCCAAAGCGGGGCCCTCCAATCGTTTGGGCCTGATTGCCCTTTCCCCACTGTCCTGCAGAAAAAGAGTTTTTGAGCCCGAAAAGTTAAAAAGAATAGAAAAAAAAATCTCCTTTTTGGGTTTTTCCCCCATGTCAACATTTAAAGAATATTGAAAAGCAAGGGCAAAAGCCCGGGGGCCTCAGTGGTTAATACGACAAAATGGTGGCTCTTTTGGTTAAAGGGCAACAATGCCGCACAAAAAGCCTCAGGGGTTTTAAGCACGGGTGCAACATATATGCTCTTGGTTTTACAAGGGGGGCCCAGAGGTAAGCACATTTTAAAGAAACGGGGGGGTCAGGGGTAAGAAAAAGGGGTTACCCAATTGGGGCTCGGAAAATTAGCATGGTGGCTCGGTGATTGCACGGGTGACCGGTGGGCCAGGGGAATTACATGGTTGGGCTCAGGATTAGCACAGTGGGGCCCCGGTTCCCCCAGGGGTTAGCAAAGGGGCAGAAACCGGTGGCCCCATTTTTTTTAGCCCCAGTGAAGCAGGGGGGCTCATTGTTTAAAGAAATGCACAGGTGGTTTCAGTGATTGGGCCACAGTGAAGCACGTGGTCTTTTGGATTAGCACAGGGTAGCACGGTTTGGGCTCAGGATTAGCACGGGTGCGGGCACGGGGGCTCAGGATTAGCACAGTGTAGCACGGTGGTCAGGATTACCCAAAGGTTCCCCATGGGTGGCTAAAGGATTAGAAACAGTGAAAGCACGGGGGGCTCAGTGATTAAGAAAGGGGGTCAGGTTTAGCCCAGATGCACAGGGGGTCAGGGGTTAACAAATTGACCCGTTGGCTAAATTGATTAGCAAAAGTGCACAGGGGCTCAGGATTAGCACAGTCCCGGGCAGGGTGGCTCAGTGATTACACAGTGAAAGCACGGGGCTCAGTGATTGGCCAGTCGCCCCGGTGGCTCAGGGGTTAACACAGTGCAGAAAACCGGTGGCCATGTATTAGACATTTTGCAGCCGGGGGGCTCGTGATTAGAAACAGGGGCCCACGGGGGCTCATTGATTAGCACAGTGCGGGCGGGGTGGCTCAGGTTTAAAAGCCCCGTGCACACGTGGCTCAGTGGATTAGAAAACAGTGAGCACCGGGGGGGCTCGAGTTAGCCCAGTGCAAGCACTTTTGGCTCAGTGATTAGCCAGGGGCAAAACGGTGCCCCAGTATTACCCAAGTGCACCCACTGTGGGCTCAGTGGTAATTCACGTTTTGGGCCCGGGGGGCTCGTGATTAGCACAGGGGCAGCACGGTGGTTTGGGCCCGTCGGGGTGATTTAGCACATTGCAGAAACGGGGCTAAAGGGGGTTTAAGCACAGTCCCGCACGGGGGCTCAGTGAAAAGCACAGTGCAGAAACGGGGGCCCTCAGTTGATTAGCCCCAGTGCAGCCCCAGTGGTCAATTGATTAGCACATTTTGAAAACAGGGTGGCTCAAGTGATTAGAAACAGTTTTTTCCCAAGGGGCTCAGGGGTTTAACCCACAGTGTAGCACGGTGGCTTAGGGTAAGCTTTGTGTACATTGGGGGCTCAGTTTTTTTGCACAGGGGGCTCAGTGATTCATGGGGTTTCGTAAATTTAGACGGGGTGCCACGGTGATTTCAGGGTGGGCACAGGTACATTGGGGGCCCTCAGGGGTTTTGCAAGGGGTTAGAAAGGGGTTTCAGGGGGGAAGCATAGTGTAGAAAGGTGGCTCATTTGATCACATGGTGGCTCAGTGATTAGCCCCAGGGGGGCCGGGGCACGGGGGTGGCTCAGGATTAGAAAAACAGGGGGTAGGCCCCCGGGTTGGCCAGAATTAGCACAGTGAGCAGGGGGGGCTAAAGTGGTTGGGCACGTGTAGCACATTTGGCTCAGTGATTAGCCCCAGTGTACCCGGGTTTGCCTCAGGATTAGCACAGTGCAGCACGGGGGTCAGTGATTACCCACATTTGTAGCACGGTGGCCCCATTGATTAGCACGGGTGCAGCACGGGGGGGCCAGTGATTAGCACAGTGCCACGGTGGTTTTCAGTAAATTACATGGTGGCCCAGTGTTTAAAGCACAGGGGTCCCACGGGGGGCCTAAAGTGATTTAGCAAGTGAAAAGAAACCGGTGGTTATGATTAGCACAGGTGGGTTCAGTGATTGGGCACATTGAGCCGGTGGCTCAGTGATTAGAAACAGTGGCAGCAGGGTTTTGGCCCTCAGTGATTACCCACGTGCAGAAAGGGTGGCTAAATGATTAGCACAGTGCAGCACCCGGGGGCCTCAGAGATTACAAAAGTGCAGAAAGGTTTTTGGCTAAAATTTGTTTAAGCACAGTGTACCCCCGGTGGCTCAGGGATTCCCACAGGGGAAGAAACGGGGGCTAAGGATTAGACAGTGCAGCACGGGGGGCTCAGTGATTAGCACAGTCAAACGGTGGCCAGCGATTAGCACAGGCAGCCCCGGGGGGTTTCAGCGATTAGCAAGGGCCAGGGTGGCCAGTGTTAGCAGGGGCTAAAGTGTTTTGAAACAGTGAGCCCCCGGTTTGGCTCAGTGATTAGCACAGTGAAGCACGGAGGCTCAGTGATTAGCACAGGGGTAGAAAGGGGTTTGGCCAGTGATTAGCCCCGTGCAGCCCCTTTGGCCCCTTGGGGATTAGCAAAAAAGTGCGCAGGGTTTGGCCCCAAAATTATTAGAACAGGGTTTCCCCGGGGGCACGGTTTTGGCTCAAGTGATTAGCACGTTGAAAAGGCACGGTGGGGCTCAAAGGGGGGATTTAGCACAGTGAAAGAACGGGTTTCACGTTAGCACGGGTGAAACCCCGGGTTTGGCTCAGTAAATTAGCATGTGGCCGGGGTTTACCCCAACCGGGGGGGCTCAGGTTTAAAGCACATCAGACCGGTGGTAAAGTGATTAGCACAGTGCCAACCACGGGGGGCTCAGGGATTGGCCACAGGGGTTCGGGCACGGGGGCCCCCTTCACTGATTGCAAAAGTGAAGCACGGGGGCTCAGGGGTTAAAGCACAGGGGCCCCTCCAGTAAATTAGCACTTTGCGGGAAAGGGGGCCGGTGGCTCAGTTGGTTTACACAGGTGGCTCGGGCAAATTAGCAAAAGTGCAGCACGGGGGGTCAGTTGTTTAACAGGGCAGGCACAGTCTCAGTAAATTAGCACAGGCAGCCGGGGGCTCAGTGATTAGCCAGTGTAGGGGTGGCTCAGTAAATTAGCACAGTGCGGGCAGGGGGTGGTCAGGTTTAGCACAGTGTAGCACTCAAGGGACGTTTTGTAAGCTTACTTTAAAGGAACTCTTGCACATGCAGGGTTAATATGAGATCTCTTATTATTAGGTCAGAGCTTGGGCCACTGGTGGATCTTGCGGTGGGCAGAACCAACACTGCCGGTGAGGCCCAAAGAAAAACAATGATCACATTTATGACATTCCCTTTTGTTACTGCTTAAAGGGATTGGAAAAAGCACAGAAAAAATGGGACATTAATTACTCAAAAAACACAGAAACAAGGCCATACTCACAGCTCAAAGGCTGAAACTGAACCCAGTAAAGAGGCAACACTGGCCCCTATGCTACTTGGGAAAGATAAACAGGTGCAGCCGATTGCTGAGCAGTAGCTCACATACCCCACCACTAGGGGAACAATTAGACTGCACATTAAATTGATACACACAGTATGCAGAAAAGCCACAGTATAATACATGGGGAGATTGCACAAATGCAAAAATACCAATAGAACAACCACTCATAGCCTTTTATGTATGAGGGGGGTGGTTGCTGGTATTATAATTGCATATAATTAAGGCGAGCAGAGGGTGTATGTATTTTGTGTTGGACACCCAAAAAGTGCTGGGCAGCCCGCCCAATTGACACCTCCTTGTTCTGCGCCGCTTCGGAGGCCTCCAGGATCAACGAAGAAATTTAGGAAAAATGTGTTAAAAGTAGTGAAACATTTACTAGAAAGGAATGAGGGGGAAAAGGAGAGAAGAAAAGCATGAATAAGAAAGAAAGGGAAGAAGAAAGCAGACTTGACAGTAGAAAGAAAAATGAAAGTAAAGAGCGGAATGTACGTGGTGGGAAAGATAAAGTAAGGGAAAAGGGAGTTGATTAAACAGAAGGAAAAGGAAGTAAAAAGATGATGGAAGTTAAGAAATGGCTAAAGAGTGGTAGAAGAGTGGTAGAAAGAAAATCAAGGAAAAAGGTGGGAAGGTAAAGGAATGGATGGAAAAGAAGGAAGAGGAAAAGGAATGGATGGAAAAGAAGGAAGAAGAAAAGGAATAGATCGAAAAGAATGAAGAAAAAAAGAATGGATGGAAAAGAAGTAAGAGGAACAAGGAATGGATGGAATAGAAGGAAGAGGAAAAAGGAATGGATGGAAAAGAAGTAAGAGAAACAAGGAATGGATATAAAAGAAGGAAGAAGAACAAGGAATGGATGGAACAGAAGGAAGAGTAACAAGGAATGAATGGAAAAGAAGGAAGAGGAACAAGGAATGGATGGAAAAGAAGGAAGAGGAACAAGGAATGGATGGAATAAAAGGGAAAGGGGAAAAAAGGGAAAATGGATGGAAAAGAAGGAAGAGAAACAAGGAATGGATATAAAAGAAGGAAGAAGAACAAGGACTGGATGGAAAAGAAGTAAGAGGACCAAGGAATGGATGGAAAAGAAGGAAGAGGAACAAGGAATGGATGGAAAAGAAGGAAGAGGAACAAGGAATGGATGGAATAGAAGGAAGAGGAAAAAGGAATGGATGGAAAAGAAGGAAGAGAAACAAGGAATGGATATAAAAGAAGGAAGAAGAACAAGGAATGGATGGAACAGAAGGAAGAGGAACAAGGAATGGATGGAACAGAAGGAAGAGGAAAAGGAATGGATGGAAAAGAAGGAAGAGGAAAAGGAATGGATGGAAAAGAAGAAAAATAAAAAGATAATGAAAGAAAAGAGCAGAAAGGACAGGAAGGGGAAAGGAAGGAAAAAAAGGAGGAATCAAGGAAGAAATCAGGAAATTAAAAATAAAGAAATGAAGCAATAATAGAAATAAGTGGAATTGAAGAAAATGGGGAAAGGAAGGAATGAATGGAGGAAAGAAGTGAAAGGAAAATGGGGAAAGGAAGAAACGGAAAAATAAAGGAAAGGGGTTTGGCTGTTTAGGTAATATAGACATAATGGGGAAATCCATGTGACCTACCCGATGATCCGGTGATGTCCATCGCCTTCAGGTTCCGACACTTGATAACGGTTAGAGTCATCCTGCCGGCGGTGGGCAGATAACAGAGAGAATACATGATCTCCCCGAGGTCAACACTTTCCTGAAAAAGACAGACACACAATTACTGGGCAGCAAGCGATGGCGGCAGCGACATGTCACATTCATCGGCGATCCTACCCCAACCGAGACCATGAGAAGAACGGCTCAACACCGGCCTTGTTATATGGGTGTTACATCCGGTCATTTCTCAAATACCCAAAAACTAAGCACCATTCACCTCCTATAGGGGCCACTGTCCTTCAACGGCACAAAAAAACCCTAAAATTTGAAGGTAAAAAATATCTAATTTTCAAAAAATTGTTTCCCCCAGAAATTGACCAGAATTGTAATGCTCAATCGGAGTCTGAGAGATCTCGAAAGAGACCATCATTCAAGGCAAAATATAAGGTTTTCCTGCCATGTCCGATATGGGATATGGGACCAATTCACTGAAAAGGGAACATTGGTGGAGGTCATAGGGTCTAGCTCTCCACCATGATGACCATACAGACCTCCTTGAATAGGGGTAAAATTGAAAAAAAAACCTTTAACCCCAGTAAAGAGGTTTTGGTGGTGTTTTTTTCCCCTTTATTAAAAACGGATAACCCTGATGATTTAAGGGTTTCCCACGGTCGAATAAAATTAAACGATATGCTAATCAGCGGGCTTCTTAATCGTCCAATCAGCCGACAGCAGCAATCAACCAAACCATTAATCAGGGAAACACCTACCGCAGCGCAGGCAGAGCAGGTAATTCCACTCTGATTAAATGGCGATTTATGGCCGTCCAGGATAATAAACCGCAGATATTATTCTATCTATATATAGACCAATTACTGGGATAGAAATGCACAGAAGGAAATCTACGGAAGAAGAATTCATAATGGTGGAAGGACTAGATGCAACCATGAGTAATAACAAAGTACAGCTTAGTGCAAAAAAACAGTGCAAAATAAAATGTTACCTAAAAAGTCAAAAATAAATAAAATCTTAAAAAATCAAATTAAAAAGATAAATCTTGAAGAAAATATAGGTTAGGAATAAAGTCCTAGGTAAATATTTCAAAACATATAAAGAAAGAAATAAAACAATTTAAAAAAAAATTTAATAAAAAGTAAATTGTATGAAGAAAAAAATAGATCCACGATAAAGCCAATAAGGATGATATGTTAAAAGATTAAAAAAATAAAATCTAAAAAACGTTATACCTCAAAAAATATAAAATGAAAACCCAATTAAAAAAGTGTCAAGTGAAAATTAAATCCAAAAAATAAATGGAAGTTAAATCTGAACCAATTAAGATTTTTTTTTTTTTAAATGTAAAAAAAAATTAAAGAAAAACTAAGAATAAAATCTTTGAGCAGATGAAACAGAAGTTTTTTTGATTGTTTTTTTTAAAGGGGGGGAAATTAAAATGATTAAAACTTAAACAATGCAGAATAGAAAATTTATTTTCCTTAAAAAAATTTAAAATTTTTAATTTAATATTTAAAATAAAATAAATTTTTTGGGCTAAAATTTTCTTTTTAAAAGGGACTTTTGAAGCAATAAAGACCATAATAAGTCCTTATCTATCTCCTATCTATTCTAAGCTAACACTTTGGTGGTCCCACCACAAAGGAGGCAAACCAGCTCCCTGAGTACCGTGTACGAGACACACTAGTCTTTTGGATGAAGTAACCACTTTCAGGTACTATGTATTATTTCTAATAAGCTATTTGTGATTCATAAAACTTAATTTAAATGGTGAAATTGGTGGATTTTGACCCCATTGAAAAGTCCGTGAGATCGGGACGAAACGCGTCTGAAGATATTTGATTGAGTCGGACACGAGGTGTGTGTCACGATTTGTCACTGTTTTGTTATAGGTCTCTCCTGATAACTTAGGGTCAGTAGAAGGGACGAGTAGAGGAGTTATTGCGGGGTCGCCCTTTTTGGGGCAGGGTCTCCTCTGAGGGACACCTATTAGCTTAGAATAGATAGGAGATAGATAAGGGACTTAGTTACTGGTTGTTACTGCCTTCATTTGTCCCTTTTAAGAAAGATTTAGCCAATAGAAGAGTATATATCTATTTTAAACGTATGTAATTAAAAGTTATATTTTATAAGGAATAATCATTTGTGTTGGTTTTTCAATTAATAATATTTATTCCGGTCTCTACATTTGTGGGAAGTTGTATTTAGTTTACTTAATCCATAATAGACTGAAAATTAAAGCACCAAGATAAAGAAAAAAATGTAAAAAAAATAACTAAAAGTGTAATACAACAAATTAAATGAAAAAAATTTAATGCTCTACAAAAAATCTAGTAAAAATTTAGAAAATGAAAAAGTTATTAAAAAATTTCAAAAATATGATGAAATGTAATTGTCTACCTGTCTCCCCCTTCTCCATTGTAGATTGTAAGCTCTTATGGGCAGTGTCCTCTCTCCTACCGTATCAGTGTGTTACTTAGTGTAATCGTATTTGTCTTATCTTATGTACCTGAAACCCTTGGCTTGTACAGCGCCCTGGAAGTAATGCCGCTCTATAAGAAATCATAAAGGTAACAAGGATAAAATCCCTTAGAATCGCTGGACAAAAGAGCTTACACTCGAAACAAAAATTAAATAACCTATAAAAATCTAATCAAATATTTTAAAAATTGAAAGTTATAAAATAATTACAAAATCATAACACAGGCACTTCCCGACGTACACTGTTCCGACGTACAGCTGTCCCCAAGTTACAAACGGAGACATATGGAGCATGCTGGCACTTGGAGTTCCATGTTCCACAGCAGATGGTAGCTGTGGAATGACAAACTCCAGCATGCCACAGCAGCACGTGAGGTGAAAATGAGGTGAAATGTTCTTAACAAGGGCACAGAGAGCAAAACAAATGTAAAAACCCTTCCCTGCACGACCCAAAACTAAAAAAAAACTTTTATGCTGGAGTTAAAATTTTAAAAATCTACCTGTTCTGACTTTTCCCTACAAATTTTAACTTAAAGGGGTTGTCTCACTACATTTTATTCATCTTTACCTCAGTCCTGGTTTCACTTTGAATTTGGGGCGTGTTTAGTGGCTTTTACTTTGGCTGCAGTAGAAGCCAGGTCTGTAGCTACAGCAACCAGTGCTGGCAGCCTATCATGAGAGATCAAACAGGTCTGTAGCTATAGCAACCAGTGCTGGCAGCCTATCAGGAGAGATCGAACAGGTCTATAGCTATAGCGACCTGAGGAGCTGATGCAGCCCATACAAGAGGGGATATCTAGGAATAGGTAAGACACTGTTAATGGACACATACTGCAAAGTGACTTGTTTTTTGCAAGATCTTTAACATAAAAAGCAGCGATCCTTGTAGTGAGACAACCCCTTTAAGAACAAAACTACAGTCACTATCCTGTTCGTAACCCGGGGACTGCCTGTAGTTTATTTTGCTGTTTACTTTAATCACTGGACAAAAGAGCTTACACTCTAAAGATGAAACTAGAACTGTAGAAGGATTTCAAACTTGCAACCCAAAGTCTCTTTATCCCATTGCCGTTTTGGAAATCCAAACAGTTGGGCCCCACCAAAAACACAATGCGCAGATTTTATGAGGTTTTCACAATACTTACATAGTACAGTTGAAAAAACACATAAATCCATCAAGTTCAAACAAGGGTGGAGAAGATGTGGATGAAGGGAGGAGTAGGCATAATTTTTAATCTTTGTTTCCCTTTCATGATGAAGACTTTGGAACCCATAAGGCCAGAACCAATCTGCCCTAAAGGAATATTTCACCCCTGATCCCAAAACTGCAAACAGACTAAAACCAGATGCCTTACACAGCTACATCAGTATTCATATGGTTTAGTAGTAAGTGGTTACCTTTCCCCTTTTTTAAAAACCCTGAAAAAGTTCCCGCCCCCCAAATCCCGGAAAGGGGGCGATTCCACAGATTCTCAGTTCTCATTGTAAAGAAAGCTTTTCTCCCCTGGAGATTTTGTTCCATATGGAGGGAGCACTCCCTTTGTCTTTTGGGTTGGTTCTACATGAAATAGCTTTCACCCATACTTTTAGTAGGGGCCTTTGATATACTTAGGTCACTTGCTAATGTTGTGATTTTACTGTGAATCATAAGCCATAAGCTTTTACAGTGCAGACCCTACCTAAATGGGTTGTCTGGGGTTAGAATAAAGCGTATCTATTTTCTCTACAAACAGTGCCACTCTGATCCAAGGGCATGGCTGGTATTGAAAAATGTAAGTAAATGGTCTGTAGTACCACATAGGGCCACAAAGACAAAGTGGCGCTGTTTCCTGAAGTAAATTAGACCAATTTATTCCAAGCCAGTAAAACCCCTGCAAGTGCAGATGAAATAACCACTTTAGTGGCTGCAAAACACGTCTAGCTTAGTCCTTACAGAAACAGTTATTTTTGCCATTTGCTTTGCAGAAAATCAAGGCAAAAAAAACCAAAATGTATAATTTTCTATTTCCAAATCTTCGCTTCATAGCTCTGCCTTTATTTCGCCACTGGCAGGAACAGTCTTTAGAGATTGCAAAAACAAAACAGCAAGTCCGTCTTCTGTACAGCCCTCCTTTCCCCCCCCATAAGTAATACTAATTACTAAGCTGCAGAATATAGTATCATCTCTAAATAATATAAAAAACACAAAGAAGCTCAAGAGTCAAGAGAGACGTCGACTGTCAGAGCGGAAGTTTCCAGAGAACATCAGTCACTGCTGCCATCCTTCACTGCAAGAGATTCTGCCGGTAAAGGTAATCACAACGCATTTACTGACGATCCCAGGTATATACAGAATCAAGGTTTTTTCCCCTTT